>JASVEB010000018.1:1297474-1324576 GCA_036983795.1 Megachile lagopoda
AATATTATCAATATTATCATACATTTTATTTCAATTATTTTGAATTTTTCAATTTTCATTTTTCATTTTTTCAATTTTTTGAATTTTATCGATATTATCAACATTGTTGCTATCATCAACATTGTGAATATTATCAATATTATCAATATTATCAATTTTTTGAATTTGTCAAATTTTTTCAATTTTTTCAATTTTTTCGATTTTATCAACATTGTTGCTATCATCTACATTGTGAATATTATCAATATTATCAATATTATCAATTTTATCGATATTTTCAATTTTTTCAATTTTTTCAATTTTTTCAATTTTTTCAATTTTTCAAAACATATATTATATCAATATTTTTTCAATTTTTTTCAATTTTTTCAATTTTATCGCTATTATCAACATTGTTGATATCATCAACATTGTGAATATTATCAATATTATCAATTTTGTCGATTTTTGATATTGTTGAAAGTTTCCGAATTTTTTCAATTTTTTCATTTTTTTCAATTATTTCAATTTTATCGATATTATCAACATTTTTGCTATCATCAACATCGTAAACATTATCAATATTATCAATATTATCAATTTTGTCGATTTTTGCAATTTTTCAAATTTTTTCAATTTTTTCAATTTTTTGAATTTTTTCAATTTTTTCAATTTTATCGATATTATCAACATTGTTGATATCATCAACATTGTGAATATTATCAATATTATCAATATTATCAGTTTTATCGATTTTTTCAATTTTTTCAATTCTATCAATTTTTTCAATTTTTTCAATTTAATCAATATTATCAACATTTTTACTATCATCAACATTGTGATTATTATCAATATTATCAATATTATCAGTTTTAACGATTTTTCATTTTTTGAATTTTTCAAATTTTTTCAATTTTTTCAATTTTTGCAATTTTATCGATATTAACAATATTTTTGATATCATCAACATTGTGAATATTATCAATATTATCAATATTATCAGTTTTATCGATATTTTCAATTTTTTCAATTTTTTCAATTTTTTCAATTTTTTCAATTTTATCGATATTATCAACATTGTTGATATCATCAACATTGTGAATATTATCAATATTATCAATATTATCAATTTTTGAAATTTTTTGAATTTTTTGAATTTTTTCAATTTTTTCAATTTTATCGATATTATCAACATTTTTGCTATCATCAACATTGTGAATATTATCAATATTATCAATATTATCAGTTTTATCGATTTTTTCAATTTTTCAAATTTTTCAATTTTTTCAATTTTTTCAATTTTTTTCAATTTTATCGATATTATCAACATTTTTGGTATCATCCACATTGTGAATATTATCAATTTTATCGATTTTTCCAGTTTTTTGAATTTTTCCAATTTTTCCAATTTTATCAATTTTCTCCAATTTTATCGCTATTATCAATGTTGTTGATATCATCAACATTGTGAATATCATCAATGTTACCAATAATATCAATATTATCATGTTATCGATTTTCTCAATTTTTTAGTTTTTCAAATTATATCTATTTTCTCAATTTTATCCGTTTTTTCAATTTTATCAATTTTATCGATATTGTCAACATTTTTGCTACCATCAACATTGTGAATATTATCAATATTATCAATATTATCAGTTTTATCGATATCTTCAATTTTTTGAATTTTTCCAAGTTTTCCAATTTCTTCAATGTTATCGATATTATCAACATTGTTGATATCATCAACATTGTGAATATTATCAATATTATCAATATTACAAGATCTATTGGTTTTTTTGCATGTTTTGAATTTTTCTAATTTTTTGTATTTTTCAAATTTTTTCAATTTTTTCAATTTTTTCAATTTTATCAATTTTATCGATATTATCAACATTTTTGCTATCATCAACATTGTGAATATTATCAATATTATCAATATTATCAGTTTTATCGATATTTCCAATTTTTCAAATTTTTCAAATTTTCACAATTTTTTCAATTTTATCGATATTATCAACATTGTTGATATCATCAACATTGTGAATATTATCAATATTATCAATATTATCAGTTTTATCGATTTTTTCAATTTTTTGAATTTTTCAAATTTTTTCAATTTTTTCAATTTTATCGATATTATCAACATTGTTGCTATCATCAACATTGTCAATATTATCAATATTATCAATATTATCAGTTATATCGATTTCTAAAATTTTTGGAATTTTTCTAATGTTTCCAATTTTTTCCACTTTTTCAAGTTTTCCAATTTTTTCAATTTTTTCGATATTATCAACATTGTTGATATCATATACATTGTGAATATTATCAATATTATCTGTTTTATCGATTTTTAAAATTTTTCAAATTTTTTCAATTTTTTCAATTTTATCGCTATTATCAACATTTTTGACATCAATTCGGGGGACATTGTGGGAAAAATTATTATCAATTAGTTATCCATGTTATCAGGTGTTTATCGATTTTTTCAAGTTTTTTCCAATTTCTTCAATTTTTACCCTAGTTTTCTATCGATTATGATCAAAATTTTTTGCTTACGGTCATACATTATGGCCTATTATGGAATAGTTATGCAATTATTATCCCAAATATTATTCCAGTTTTTATGCGATTTTGACAAATTTTTGGAAATTTTCAAAATTTTTTCCAATTTTTTCCCAGGATTTTTTCGATATTTCCACCTTTGAATATTAATCTTGGAATAATTCCCAATATTATCATTTGTATCGTTTTTGAAATTCGATTGGATATTTACAAATTTCTGATCAATATTGATTTAATATTTCATAATTATTCTGAATTATCATTATAGGGCATAAATGTTGAACCGTAGAAAAATTTTGAGCAATATCGATTAAAATTGTGTAAAAATTTGGAAAAAAATTGAAAAAAGATTGAAAAATATCCGAATAAAACTGATAATATTGATACTATTGATATATTGATAATATTCACTATGTCGATGATATCAAAATGTGTGATATTAGCGATATAATTGAAAAAAAATTTCAAAAAATTCAAAAAATTCAAAAAACCAACAGAGCTTGTAATATTGATAATATTGATAATATTCACAATGTTGATGATATCAACAATGTTGATAATAGCGATAAAGTGGAAAAAATTGAAAAAATTGAAAAAATTAAAAAAATTGAAAAAATCGATAAAACTGATAATATTTATAATATTGATAATATTCACGATGTTGGTGATAGGAAAAATGTTTATAATATCGATAAAATTGATAAAGCTGAAAAAATTGGAAAAATTAAAAAATTTGAAAAATTCAAAAAATTCAAAAAATTCAAAAAAACCAATAGAACTTGTAATATTGATAATATTGACAATATTCACAACGTTGATGATATCAACAATGTTGATAATAGCGATGAAAATTGAATAAAATTGGAAAAAATAAAAATTTGAAAAATTCAAAAAAATTGAAAAAATCGATAAAACTGATAATATTTATAATATTGATAATATTCACAATGGGTTTGGTGATAAGCTCAAAAATGTTGATAATATCGATAAAATTGGATTTAAAGTTGATAACAAATTGGGAAATAATATCGAATAAAATCTGAAAAATATAACAAATAAAAGATTTAGGAAAAAATTCAAAAAATGCAAAAAATAACCAATAAGATTCTGATAATTATTGAAAATACATTGTATTAATATTTCACAACGTTGATGATATCAAAAATGTTGATAATATCGATGGAATTGATAAATGAAAAAATTGAAATAATTGAAAAAAATTTGGAAAAAAATTCAAAAAAAATTCGAAAAAATGACAATTATCGTGAATACTCTTACTTGATAATATTGATAATATTGATAATATTCACAATGTTGATGATAGCAAGAATGTTTGCTATATAGCGATAATATCGATAAAATTGAAAAAAAAAAGAAAAATGCAAAAATTGACAAACATAGATATGGATTTGAAATTCAACAATTTGATAATAATCGAGAAAAACTGATAATATTCGATAGTATTGGTAACATTGATAATTTTCACAATGTTATGATATCAACAATTTTGATAATAGCGATAAAATTGAAGAAATTGAAAAAAAATTAAAACAAATTTTAAAAATTCAAAGAAAAAAATTTGATAAACATTAAAAACAAAATTGAAAAAATTGAAAAAATCGATAAAACTGATAATATTCACAATGTTGATGGTATCAACAATGTTAATAATACCGATAAAATTGAAAAAATTGAAAAAATTGAAAAAATTGAAAAATTAAAAAAAACCAATAAAACTGATAATATTGATAATATTGATAATATTCACAATGTTGACGATATCAACAATGTTGATAATATCGATAAAATTGAAAAAATTGAAAAATTGAAAAATTTGAAAATTCAAAAAATTGTAAAACAATCTGATAATATTGATAATATTCACAATGTTGATGATATCAACAATGTTGATAATATCGATAAAATTGAAAAAATTCAAAGAATTGAAAATATCGATAAAACTGATAATATTGATAATATTGATAATATTCACAATGTTGATGATATCAACAACATTGATAATAGCGATAAAATTGAAAAAATTTGAAAAATTTGAAAAATTCAAAAAATTGAAAAAATCGATAAAACTGATAATATTGATAATATTGATAATATTCACAATGTTGATGATATCAAAAATGTTGATAATAGCGATAAAACGGAAGAAATTGAAAAAATTGAAAAAATCGATAAAACTGATAATATTTATAATATTGATAATATTCACAATGTTGGTGACAGCAAAAATGTTGATAATATCGATGAAATTGAAAAAATTTGAAAAATTGGAAAAAATTGCAAAAAATTGAAAAATTCAAAAAATTAAAAAAACCAATAGATCTTGTAATATTGATAATATTGATAATATTCACAATGTTGATGATATCAACAATGTTGATAATATCGAAAAAATTGAAAAAATTGAAAAAATTCGAAAAATTCGAAAAATTGTAAAAGTCGATAAAAACGGTAATTTTGATAATGTTGATAATATTCACAATGTTGATGATATCAAAAATGTTGATAATATCGATAATAAATTGAAAAAATTGAAAAAAATTGAAAATTAAAAATTGAAAAAATTGATAAAATCGATAAAATGATAATATTCATAATGTTGATGATATCAACAATGTTGATAATATCAATAAATTGAAAAATTGAAAAAATTGAAAAAAAAAATTGAAAAATTGAAAAATTGAAAAATTCGAAAAATTGAAAAATATTCATCAACAAATGGATAGATATTCACAATTGTTGATGATATCAACAATGTAATAATATCGATAAATTGAAAAATTGAAAAAATTGGAAAAAATTGAAAAAATTCGAAATGAAAAACTGATAATATTGATAATATTGATAATATTCATAATGTTGATGATATCAGATATGTTGATAATATAACGATTATAAATAAAAATTGTAAAAATGATAAAAATGGTAAAAATTGAAAAATTCCAAAAATTGAAAAACTAATAATAGATAAAATGAAAAATGATAATATTTATAATATTGAAATATTCACAATGTTGATGATAGCAAAAAATGTTGATAATATCGATAAAAATTGAAGAAAAATTGAATGAAAAATTTGAAAAATGGAAGAATTCAAAAAAATTGAAAAATCGATAAAAACTGATTAATATTGATAATATTGATAATATTCACAATGTTGATGATATCAAAATGTTGATAATAGCGATAAAATTGAAAAAATTGAAAAATTGAAAAAATTTAAAAAATTGAAAAAATTGAAAAAATTTGAAGAATTCGAAAAATCGATAAAACTGGTAATATTGATAATATTGATAATATTCACAATGTAGATGATATTAAAAATGTTGATAATAGCGATAAAATTGAAAAAATTGAAAAAATTGAAAAAATTGGAAAAATTGGAAAAATTGGAAAAATTGAAAAAATAGTTAAAACTGATAATATTGATAATATTCACAATGTTGATGATATCAGCAATGTTGATACTAGCGATAAAATTGAAAAAATTGAAAAAATTGAAAAAATTGAAAAATCAAAAAATTGAAAAATATCGATAAAACTGATAATATTGAAAATATTGATAATATCAACAATGTTGATGATATCAACAATGTTGATAATAATACGATAAAATTGAAAAAAATTGAAAAAATAAAATTGAAAAAATTTGAAAAAAATTGAAAATTCAAAAATTGAAAAAAAAAAATCGACAAAATTGATAATATTGATAATATTCACAATGTTGATGATTGCAACAATGTTTATAATATCGATAAAATTGAAAAATTGAAAAAATTGAAAAAATTTGAAAAATTCAAAAATTACAAAATTGATAAAACTGATAATATTGATAATACTGATAATATTCACAATGTTGATGATTGCAACAGTGTTGCAAATGTCGATAAAATTGAAAAAATTGAAAAAATTGAAAAAATTGAAAAATTGGAAAATTCAAAAAAATTGATAAAAATCGAATAAATCTGATTGATATATTGATAATATTCACAATGCTGATGATATCAGCAATGTTGATAATAGCGATGAAATTGAAAAAATTGAAAAAATTGAAAAAATTGGAAAAATTCAAAAGATTGAAAAAATCGATAAAAACATAACATGATAATATTCACAATGTGGATGATACAGCAATGTTGATAATAGTGATAAAATTGAAAAAATTGAAAAAATTGGAAAAATTGAGAAAACTTGAAAAATTCAAAAAAATTGAAAAAATCGATAAAACTGATAATATTCACAATGTTGATGATATCAACAATGTTGATAATAGCGATAAAATTGAAAAAATTGAAAATATTGAAAAAATAATGAAAAAAAAATTGGAAAAATTTGAAAAAATTGAAAATATTCGATAAAACTGATAATATTGATAATATTGATAATATTACAAATGTTGTGATATCAAAAATGTTTGATAATAGCGATAAAATTGAAAAAATTGAAAAAATTTGAAAAATTAAAAAAATTGAAAAAATCGATAAAACTGATAATATTTATAATATTGATAATATTCACAATGTTGGTGATAGCAAAAATGTTGATAATATCGATAAAATTGATAAAGTTGAAAAAATTGGAAAAATTGAAAAAATTTGAAAAATACAAAAAATTTGAAAAATTCAAAAAATGCAAAAAAACCAATGGATCTTGTAATATTGATAATATTGATAATATTCACAACGTTGATGATATCAACAATGTTGATAATATCGATGAAATTGAAAAAATTGGAAAAATTGAAAAAATTCAAAAAATTCAAAAAATTGGAAAAATTGAAAAAATCGATAAAACTGATAATATTGATAATATTGATAATATTCACAATGTTGATGATATCAACAATGTTGATAATAGCGATAAAATTGACAAAATTGAAAAAATTAAAAAAATCGATAAAACTGATAATATTCATAATGTTGATGATATCAACAATGTTGGTAATAGCGATAAAATTGAAAAAATTGAAAAAACTGAAAAAATTTGAAAAATTTGAAAAATTGATAAATATAAAATGATTGATAATGTTAATTGATATCAAAAACTGATAATATTGATAATATTGATAATATTCACAATGTTGGTGATAGCAAAAATGTTGATTATATCGACAAAATTGAAAAAATTGAAAAAATTGGAAAAATTGGAAAAATTCAAAAAATTAGAAAAATTCAAAAAATTAAAAAAAACCAATAGAACTTGTAATATTGATAATATTGATAATATTCACAATGTTGATGATATCAAAAATGTTGCTAATAGCGATAAAATGGAAAAAATTGCAAAAATTGAAAAAATTGAAAAAATTGAAATAATTTGAAAAATTCAAAAAATTGAAAATATCGATAAAACTGATAATATTGATAATATTGATAATATTCACAATGTTGATGATATCAGCAATGTTGATAATATCGATGAAATTGAAAAAAATTGGAAAAATTGGAAAATCTTCAAAAAATTGAAAATATCGATAAAACTGATAATATTCACAATGTTGATGATATCAGCAATGTTGATAATAGTGATAAAATTGAAAAAATTGAAAAAATTGAAAAAATTGAAAAAATTGAAAAATTGAAAAAAATTTAAAATAATTTGGAAAATTCGAAAGAATTCAAAAATTTGAAAAAATCGATAAAACTGATAATATTTATAATATTGATAATATTCACAATGTTGATGATATCAACAATGTTGATAATATCGATAAAATTGAAAAAATTGGGAAAATTGGAAGAATTCAAAAAATTTGAAAAATTAAAAAAATTGAAAAAATCTATAATACTGATAATATTCACAATGTTGATGATATCAGCAATGTTGGTAATAGCGATAAAATTGAAAAAATTGAAAAAATTGAAAAAATTTGAAAAATTTGAAAAATTGAAAAAATCGATAAAACTGATAACATTGATAACATTGATAATATTCACAATGTTGATGATATCAAAAATGTTGATAATAGCGATAAAATGGAAAAAATTCAAAAAATTCAAAAAATTCAAAAAAACCAATAGAGCTTGTAATATTGATAATATTGATAATATTCACAATGTTGATGATAGCAGAAATGTTGATAATGTCGATAAAATTGAAAAAATTGAAAAAATTTGAAAAATTAAAAAAATTGAAAAAATCGATAAAACTGATAATATTGATAATATTGATAATATTCATAATATTCATAATGTTGATGATAGCAAAAATGTTGATAATATCGATAAAATTGAAAAAATTGAAAAAATTGAAAAAATTGAAAAAATCGATAAAACTGATAATATTTATAATATTGATAATATTCACAATGTTGATGATAGCAAAAATGTTGATAATATCGATAAAATTGAAAAAATTCAAAAAATTCAAAAAATTCAAAAAAACCAATAGAACTTGTAATATTGATAATATTGACAATATTCACAATGTTGATGATATCAACAATGTTGATAATATCGATAAAATTGAAAAAATTGAAAAAATTTGAAAAATTCAAAAAAATTGAATATATCGATAAACCTAATGATAATATTGATAATATTGATAATATTCACAATGTTGATGATAGCAAAAATGTTGATAATATCAATAAAATTGAAGAAATTGAAAAAATTGAAAAAATTGAAAAAATTGAAAAGAATGAAAAATCGATAAAACTGATAACATTGATAATATTGATAATATTCATAACGTTGATGATAGCAAAAATGTTGATAATATCGATAAAATTGAAAAAATTGAAAAAATTCAAAAAATTCAAAAAATTGAAAAAGATAATATTGATATTATTGGTAATATTGATAATATTCACAATGTTGATGATAGCAACAATGTTGATAATATCGATAAAATTGAAAAAATTCAAAAAATTGAAAAAATTTGAAAAATTCAAAAAATTGAAAAAATCGATAAAACTGATAATATTCACAATGTTGATGATATCAGCAATGTTGATAATACCGATAAAATGGCAAAAATTGCAAAAATTGAAAAAATTGAAAAAATTTGAAAAATTGTAAATGTCGCTAAAACTGATAATATTGATAATATTGATAATATTCATAATGTTGATGATATCAAAAATGTTGATAATATCGATAAAATTGAAAAAATTGAAAAAATTGAAAAAATCGATAAAACTGATAATATTGATAATATTGATAATATTCACAATGTTGATGATATCAAAAATGTTGATAATAGCGATAAAATTGAAAAAATTGAAAAAATTGAAAAAATTTGAAAAATTTGAAAAATTGGAAATATCGATAAAACTGATAATATTGATAATATTGATAATATTCACAATGTTGATGATATCAAAAATGTTGATAATAGCGATAAAATTGAAAAAATTGAAAAAATTGAGAAAATTTGAAAAATTCAAAAAATTGAAAATATCGATAAAACTGATAATATTGATAATATTGATAATATTCACAATGTTGATGATATCAAAAATGTTGATAATAGCGATAAAATTGAAAAAATTCAGAAAATTTGAAAAAATTTGAACAATTTGAAAAATTGAAAAAATCGATAAAACTGATAATATTGATAATATTGATAATATTCACAATGTTGATGATAGCAAAAATGTTGATAATATCGATAAAATTGAAAAAATTGAAAAACTTTGAAAAATTTGAAAAATGGGAAATATCGATAAAACTGATAATATTGATAATATTGATAATATTCACAATGTTGATGATATCAAAAATGTTGATAATATCGATAAAATTGAAAAAATTGAAAAAATTGAAAAAATTGAAAAAATTTGAAAATTGAAAAAATTGAAAAAATCGATAAAACTGATAATATTGATAATATTCACAATGTTGATGATATCAACAATGTTGATAATAGCGATAAAATTGAAAAAATTGAAAAAATTGAAAAAATTGAAAAAATTGAAAATATTTGAAAAATTAAAAAAATTGAAAAAATCGATAAAACTGATAATATTCACAATGTTGATGATAGCAAAAATGTTGATAATATCGATAAAATTGAAAAAATTGAAAAAATTGGAAAAATTGGAAAAATTCCCAAAACTGAAAAAGTCGATAAAACTGATAATGTAGATAATATTGATAATAATCACAATGTTGATGATATCAGCAATGTTGATAATAGCGATAAAATGGAAAAAATGGAAAAAAATTGAAAATATCGATGAAACTGATAATATTGATAATATTGATAATATTCACAATGTTGATGGTAGCAAAAATGTTGATAAAATCGATAAAATTGATAAAATTGAAGAAAAAGAAAAAATTAAGAAAATAGATATAATTTGAAAAACTAAAAAAATTGAAAAAATCGATAACATGATAATATTGATATTATTGGTAACATTGATAATATTCACAATGTTGATGATATCTACAATGTTGATAATAGCGATAAAATTGAAAAAATTCAAAAAATTCAAAAAATTTGAAAAATTCAAAAAATTCAAAAAATTCAAAAAATTGATAAAACTGATAATATTCACAATGTGGATGATACCAACAATGTTGATAATACCGATAAAATTGAAAAAATTGAAAAAATTGAAGAAATTGAAGAAATTTGAAAAATAAAATCGATAAAATTGATAATATTGATAATATTGATAATACTCACAATGTTGATGATAGCAAAAATGTTGATCATATCGATAAAATTGAAAAAATTGGAAAAATTAAATGGAAAAATTCAAAAAATTGATAATATTGATAATATTGATAATATTCACAATGTTGATGATATCAACAATGTTGATAATAGCGATAAAATTGAAAAAATTGAAAAAATTGAAAAAATTGGAAAAATTGAAAAAATTGAAAATATCGATAAAACTGATAATATTGATAATATTGATAATATTCACAATGTTGATGATAGCAAAAATGTTGATAATATCGATAAAATTGAAAAAATTGAAAAAATTGAAAAAATTGGAAAAATTCAAAAAATTGAAAATATCGATAAAACTGATAATATTGATAATATTGATAATATTCACAATGTTGATGATATCAAAAATGTTGATAATATCGATAAAATTGAAAAAATTGAAAAAATTGAAAAAATTTGAAAAATTCAAAAAATTGAAAAAATCGATAAAACTGATAATATTGATAATATTGATAATATTCACAATGTTGATGATATCAACAATGTTGATAATATCGATAAAATTGAAAAAATTGAAAAAATTGAAAAAAATTTGAAAAATTCAAAAAATTGAAAAAATCGATAAAACTGATAATATTGATAATATTCACAATGTTGATGATATCAACAATGTTGATAATATCGATAAAATTGAAAAATTGAAAAAATTGAAAAAATTGAAAAAATTGAAAAAATTGAAAAAATCGATAAAACTGATAATATTCACAATGTTGATGATATCAACAATGTTGATAATATCGATAAAATTGAAAAAATTGAAAAAATTGAAAAAATTGAAAAAATTTGAAAAATTCGAAAAATTGAAAAAATCGATAATACTGATAATATTCACAATGTTGATGATATCAACAATGTTGATAATATCGATAAAATTGAAAAAATTGAAATTATTTGAAAAATTAGAAATATCGATAAAACTGATAATATTGATAATATTGATAATATTCACAATGTTGATGATATCAGAGATGTTGATAATAACGATAAAATTGAAAAAATTGAAAAAATTGAAAAAATTTGAAAAAAAATTGAAAAAATAGATAAAACTGATAATATTGATAATATTGATAATATTCACAATGTTGATGATAGCAAAAATGTTGATAATATCGATAAAATTGAAAAAATTGAAAAAAATGAAATTGGAAAAATTCAAAAAATTGGAAATATCGATAAAACTGATAATATTGATAATATTGATAATTTTCACAACGTTGATGATGTCAAAAATGTTGATAATATCGATAAAATTGAAAAAATTGAAAAAATTGAAAAAATTTGAAAAATTGAAAATTAAAACTGATAAACTGATATTATTAATAATATTCACAATGTTGATGATATCAAAAATGTTGATAATAGCGATAAAATTGAAAAAATTGAAAAAATTGAAAAAATTGAAAAAATTGAAAATATTGAAAACATCGATAAAACTGATAATATTCATAATGTTGATGATAGCAAAAATGTTGATAATATCGATAAAATTGAAAAAATTGAAAAAATTGGAAAAATTGGAAATATTCAAAAAATTGAAAAAATCGATAAAACTAATACTATTGATAATATTGATAATATTCACAATGTTGATGATATCAACAACATTGATAATAGCGATAAAATTGAAAAAATTGAAAAAATCTATAAAACTGACAATATTCACAATGTTGATGATATCAGCAATGTTGATCATATCGATAAAATTGAAAAAATTGAAAAAATTGGAAAAATTCAAAAAATTTGAAAAATTCAAAAAATTGAAAAAATCTATAATACTGATAATATTCACAATGTTGATGATATCAGCAATGTTGGCAATAGCGATAAAATTGAAAAAATTGAAAAAATTGAAAAAATTGGAAAAATTGGAAAAATTTGAAAAATTGGAAATATCGATAAAACTGATAATATTGATAATATTGATAATATTCATAATGTTGATGATATCAAAAATGTTGATAATAGCGATAAAATTGAAAAAATTGAAAAAATTGAAAAAATTTGAAAAATTCAAAAAACTGAAAATATCGATAAAACTGATAATATTGATAATATTGATAATATTCACAATGTTGATGATATCAAAAATGTTGATAATAGCGATAAAATGGAAAAAATTGGAAAAATTTGAAAAATTGAAAGAATTGAAAAAATCGATGAAACTGATAATATTGATAATATTGATAATATTCACAATGTTGATGATATCAGCAATGTTGATAATAGCGATAAAATGGAAAAAATGGAAAAAAATTGAAAATATCGATGAAACTGATAATATTGATAATATTGATAATATTCACAATGTTGATGATATCAAAAATGTTGATAATAGCGATATAATGGAAAAAATGGGAAAAATTGAAAAAATTTGAAAAATTCAAGAAATTCAGAAAATTGAAAAAATCGATAAAACTGATAAAATTGATAATATTGATAGTATTCACAATGTTGATGATATCAACAATATTGATAATAGCGATAAAATTGAAAAAATTGTAAAAATTGAAAAAATTGGAAAAATTTGAAAGTTTGAAAAATTGGAAATATCGATAAAACAGATAATATTGATAATATTGATAATATTCATAATGTTGATGATAGTAAAAATGTTGATCGCATGGATAAAATGGAAAAAATGGAAAAAATTGATGAAATTGAAAAAATTTGAAAAATTAAAAAAATTAAAAAAATCGATAAAACTGATAATATTGATAATATTGATAATATTCACAATGTTGATAATATCAGCAATGTTGATAATAGCGATGAAATTGAAGAAATTCAAAAAATTGAAAATATCGATAAAACTGATAATATTGATAATATTGATAATATTGATAATATTCACAATTTTGAGGATAGCAAAAATGTCGATAATATCGGTAAATTGGAAAAATTGAAAAAATTTGAAAAATTAAAAAAATTGGTAATATTGATAAAACTGATAATATCGATAATATTCATAATATTCACAATTTAGATGATAGCAAAAATGTTGATAATATCGATAAAATTGAAAAAATTGAAATATTAAAAAATTGAAATTGATAAAAATAATTGATAATATTGATAATATTCACAATGTTGATGATATCAAAAATGTTGATAATATCGATAAAATTGAAAAAATTTAAAAAATTGAAAAATTAAAAAATTGTAATATTGATAAAACTGATAATAATATTGATAATATTCACAATGTAGATGATAGCAACAATGTTGATTATATCGATAAAATTGAGAAAATTGAAAGAATTTGAAAAATTCCAAAAATCATTAAAACTGATAATATTGATAATATTGATAATATTCCAAATGTAGATGATAACAACAATGTTGATAATATCGAAAAAATTGAAAAAATTGATAAAATTGAAAAAATTTGAAAAATTAAAAAAATTGGTAATATTGATAAAACTGATAATATTGATAATATTGATAATATTCACAATGTTGATGATATCAAAAATGTTGATAATATCGATAAAATTGAAAAAAATTGAAAAAATTGAAAAAATTGAAAAAATTGAAAAAATTGAAAAAATTGAAAAAATTGAAAAAATTGAAAAAATTGATAAAATTGATAATATTGATAAAATTGAAAAAATTGAAAAAATTGGAAAAATTGAAAAAATTGAAAAAATTGAAAAATTCGATAAAACTGATAATATTGATAATATTGATAATATTCACAATGTTGATGATATCAAAAATGTTGATAATAGCGATAAAATTGAAAAAATTGAAAAAATTGAAAAAATTGAAAAAATTGAAAAAATTGGAAAAATTCAAAAAATTGATAATATTGATAATATTGATAATATTCACAATGTTGATGATATCAAAAATGTTGATAATATCGATAAAATTGAAAAAATTGAAAAAATTGATAAAATTGAAAACATTTGAAAAATTGAAAAAATTGGTAATATTGATAAAACTGATAATATTGATAATATTCATAATATTGACAATGTTGGTGATAGCAAAAATGTTGATAATATCGATAAAATTGAAAAAAATGAAAAAATTGAAAAAATTGAAAAAATTGAAAAAATTGAAAAAATTAAAAAAAATTGAAAATATTGATAAAACTGATAATATTGATAATATTCACAATGTTGATGATATCAAAAATGTTGATAATATCTACAAAATTGAAAAATTGAAAAATTTGAAAAATTAAAAAATTGGTAATATAGATAAAACTGATAATATGATAATATTGATAATATTAACAATGTTGATGATATCAAAAATGTTGATAATATCGATAAAATTGAAAAAATTGAAAAATTTGAAAAATTTGAAAAATTCAAAAAATTGGAAAAATCGATAAAACTGATAATATTGATAATATTGATAATATTCACAATGTTGATGATAGCAAAAATGTTGATAATATCGATAAAATTGAAAAAATTGAAAAAATTTGAAAAATTCCAAACATCGAAAAAACTGATAATATTGATAATATTGATAATATTCACAATGTTGATGATAGCAAAAATGTTGATAATATCGATAAAATTGAAAAAATTGAAAAAATTGAAAAAATCGATAAAACTGATAATATTGATAATATTGATAATATTCACAATGTTGATGATATCAAAAATGTTGATAATATCGATAAAATTGAAAAAATTGAAATAATTGAAAAAATTTGAAAAATTAAAAAAATTGGTAATATTGATAAAACTGATAATATTGATAATATTCATAATATTCACAATGTTGATGATATCAAAAATGTTGATAATATCGATCAAATTGCAAAATTGAAAAAATTGATAAAATTGAAAACATTTGAAAAATTGAAAAAATTGGTAATATTGATAAAACTGATAATATTGATAATATTCATAATATTCACAATGTTGGTGATAGCAAAAATGTTGATAATATCGATAAAATTGAAAAAATTGAAAAAATTGAAAAAATTTGAAAAATTGAAAAATTAAAAAAATTGGATTGATAAAACTGATAATATTAATAATATTGATAATATTCACAATGTTGATGATAGCAAAAATGTTGATAATATCGATAAAATTGAAAAAATTGAAAAAATTAAAAGAATTAAAGAAATTAAAAATATCGATAAAACTGATAATATTGATAATATTGATAATATTCATAATGTTGATGATAGCAAAAATGTTGATAATATCGATAAAATTGAAAAAATCGGTAAAGCTGATAATATTGATAATATTCATAATATTCACAATTTAGATGATACCAAAAATGTTGATAATATCGATAAAATTGAAAAAATTGAAAAAATTGAAAAAATTGAAAAAATTGAAGAAATCGATAAAACTGATAATATGGATAATATTGATAATATTCACAATGTTCATGATGTCAAAAATGTTGATAATATCGGTAAAATTGAAAAAATTGAAAAAAATCATAAAATTGATAATATTGATAAAATTCACAATGTTGATATCAAAAATGTTGATGATATCGATAAAATTGAAAAAATTGAAAAAATTGAAAATATTGAAAAAATTGAAAAAATTGAAAAAATTCAAAAAATTGAAAAAATCGATAAAACTGATAATATTGATAATATTGATAATATTCACAATGTTGATGATAGCAAAAATGTTGATAATATCGATAAAATTGAAAAAAATGAAAAAATTAAAAAATTGAAAAAATTGAAAAAATGGATAAAATTGATAACATTCATAATATTGATAATATTCACAATGTTGATGATAGCAAAAATGTTGATAATATCGATAAAATTGAAAAAATTGAAAAAATGTGAAAAATTCAAAAAATTGAAGAAATCGATAAAACTGATAATATTGATAATATTGATAATATTCACAATGTTGATGATAGCAAAAATGTTGATAATATCGATAAAATTGAAAAAATCGATAAAACTGATAAAATTGATAATATTGATAATATTCACAATGTTGATGATATAAAAAATGTTGATAATATCGATAAAATTGAAAAAATTGAAAAAATTGAAAAAATTGAAAAAATTGAAAATATTTGAAAAATTAAAAAAATTGGTAATATTGATAAAACTGATAATATTGATAATATTCATAATATTCACAATGTTAATGATATCAAAAATGTTGATAATATCGATAAAATTGAAAAAATTGAAAAAATTGATAAAATTGAAAAAATTTGAAAAATTAAAAAAATTGGTAATATTGATAAAACAGATAATATTGATAATATTGATAATATTGATAATATTGATAATATTGATAATATTGATAATATTGATACTATTCACAATGTTGATGATAGCAAAAATGTTGATAATAGCGATAAAATGGAAAAAAAATTCGAAAAAATTGGAAAAAAAATTCAAAAAATTTGAAAAATTCAAAAAATTTCAAAAATCGATAAAACTGATAAAATTGATAATATTGATAATATTCACAATGTAGATGATAGCAACAATGTTGATAATATCGATAAAATTGAAAAAATTTGAAAAATTAAAAAAATTAAAAAAAATCGATAATATTGATAATATTGATAATATTGATAATATTCACAATGTTGATAATATCAACAATGTTGATAATATGCGATAAAATTGAAAAAATTGAAAAAATTGAAAAAATTGAAAAAATTGAAAAAATAATATGATAACAAATTGAATATCAAAATTTGATAATTGAAAAAATTGAAAAAATTGAAAAATTAAAAAAATTGAAAAATTCGATAAAACTGATAATATTGATAATATTCACAATGTTGATGATATCAGCAATGTTGATACTAGCGATAAAATTGAAACAATTGAAAAAATTGAAAAAATTGAAAAAATTGAAAAAAAATTGAGAAAATTGAAAAAATCGATAAAACTGATAATATTGATATTATTGATAATATTCACAATGTTGATGATATCAAAAATGTTGATAACAGCGAAAAAATGGAAAAAATTGGAAAAATTCAAAAAATTGAAAATATCGATAAAGCTGATAATATTGATAATATTGATAATATTCACAATGTTGATGATATCAACAAAGTTGATAACAGCGATAAAATTGAAAAAATGAAAAAATTGAAAAAATTTGAAAAATTGGAAAAAATTGGAAAAATTCAAAAAAATTGGAATATATCGTAAAAACTGATAATATTGACAGTATTGATAATATTCACAATGTTGATGATATCAAAAATGTTGATAATATCGATAAAAAATGGAAAAAAATTGAGAAAAACTGAAAAAAATTGGAAAAAAAATGGAAAAATTCAAAAAATTGAAAAAAAATCGATATAAAACTGATAAAGATATATTGATAATATTGATAATATTCACAATGTTGATGATAGCAACAATGATGATTATATCGATAAAATTAAAAAAATGGAAAAAATTGAAAAAAATTGAAAAAATTGAAAAAATTGAAAAAATTGAAAAAATCCAAAAATCGATAAAAACTGATAAATATTCACAATGTTGATGATATCAAAAATGTTGATAACAGCGGAAAAAAATGGAAAAAAAAATTGTAATAATTGAAAAAAACTGAAAAATCGAATTAAAACTGATAATATTCACGATGTTGATGATTATCAGCAAAGTTGATAATAGCGATAAAATTGCAAAAATTAAAGAAAAAAAATTGGAAAAAAAAATCGATTAAAAACTGATAATATTGATGAATATTCATAATGTTGATGATAGCAAAAAATGTTTGATAAATTTGGATAAAATCGAAATAATTTTGAAAAAAATTGAAAAAATTTGAAAAAATTCAAAAAAATTCAAAAAAAACGATTTATAAAACTAATAATATTGATAATATTCACCAATGTCGATGATTATCAAAAAATGTTGATTAATTGCGAATAAAATGGAAAAAAAAAAAATTGAAAAAATTGAAAAAAATTGAAAAAAAATTGAAAAAATTTAAAAATTGAAAAAAATTTGAAAAAATCGATAAAACTTGATAATATTTCACAATGTTGATGATATCAGCAATGTTGATAATAGCGATATAATAATTGAAAAAAAAAATTGAAAAAGTTGAGGAAAATTTGCAAAATTTGGAAAATTGAAAATATCGATATAAACTGAAATATATGATAGTATTGATAATATTTCCACAATGTTGAATGTTATCAAAAATGTTGATTAATAGCGATAAAAATTGAAAAAATTGAAAAAATTGAAAAAAAATTTGAAAAATTCAAAAAATTTCAAAAATCGAAAATATTGATAATATTGATAATATTGATAATATTCACAATGTTGATGATTGCAACAATGTTGCAAATATCGATAAAATTGAAAAAATTGAAAAAATTTGAAAAATTCAAAAAATTTCAAAAATCGATAATATTGATAATATCAATAATATTGATAATATTCACAATGTTGATGATTGCAACAATGTTGCAAATATCGATAAAATTGAAAAAATTGAAAAAATTTGAAAAATTCAAAAAATTTCAAAATTCGATAATATTGATAATATTGATAATATTCACAATGTTGATGATAGCAACAATGTTGCAAATATCGATAAAATTGAAAAAGTTGAAAAAATTTGAAAAATTCAAAAAATTTCAAAAATCGATAATATTGATAATATCAATAATATTGATAATATTCACAATGTTGATGATTGCAACAATGTTGCAAATATCGATAAAATTGAAAAAATTGAAAAAATTTGAAAAATTTGAAAAATTCAAAAAATTCAAAAAATTTCAAAAATTGATAATATTGATAATATTGATAATATTCACAATGTTGATGATTGCAACAATGTTGCAAATATCGATAAAATTGAAAAAATTGAAAAAATTTGAAAATCAAAAAATTCAAAAAATTTCAAAAATCGATAATATTGATAATATCAATAATATTGATAATATTCACAATGTTGATGATTGCAACAATGTTGCAAATATCGATAAAATTGAAAAAATTGAAAAAATTTGAAAAATTCAAAAAATTCAAAAAATTTCAGAAATTGATAATATTGATAATATTCACAATGTTGATGATTGCAACAATGTTGCAAATATCGATAAAATTGAAAAATTGAAAAAATTTGAAAAATTCAAAAAATTTCAAAAATCGATAATATTGATAATATCAATAATATTGATAATATTCACAATGTTGATGATTGCAACAATGTTGCAAATATCGATAAAATTGAAAAAATTGAAAAAATTTGAAAAATTCAAAAAATTTCAAAAATCGATAATATTGATAATATCAATAATATTGATAATATTCACAATGTTGATGATTGCAACAATGTTGCAAATATCGATAAAATTGAAAAAATTGAAAAAATTTGAAAAATTCATAAAATTAAAAAATCTATAATATTGATAATATTGATAATATTCACAATGTTGATGATTGCAACAATGTTGCAAATATCGATAAAATTGAAAAATTGAAAAAATTTGAAAAATTCAAAAAATTTCAAAAATCTATAATAATGATAATATCGTCAATATTAGTAATATTCACAATGTTGATGATTGCAACAATGTTGTAAATATTGATAAAATTGAAAAAATTGAAAAAATTTGAAAAATTCAAAAAATTTGAAAAATCGATAATATTGATGATAATATTGATAATATTCACAATGTTGATGATTGCAACAATGTTGCAAATATCGATAAAATTGAAAAAATTGAAAAAATTTGAAAAATTCAAAAAATTTCAAAAATCGATAATATTGATAATATCAATAATATTGATAATATTCACAATGTTGATGATTGCAACAATGTTGCAAATATCGATAAAATTGAAAAAATTGAAAAAATTTGAAAAATTCAAAAAATTTCAAAATTCGATAATATTGATAATATTGATAATATTGATAATATTCACAATGTTGATGATTGCAACAATGTTGCAAATATCGATAAAATTGAAAAAATTGAAAAAATTTGAAAAATTCAAAAATTCAAAAAATTTCAAAAATCGATAATATTGATAATATAAATAATATTGATAATATTCACAATGTTGATGATTGCAACAATGTTGCAAATATCGATAAAATTGAAAAAATTGAAAAAATTTGAAAAATTCAAAAAATTTCAAAAATCGTAAATATTGATAATATTGATAATATTCACAATGTTGATGATTGCAACAATGTTGCAAATATCGATAAAATTGAAAAAATTGAAAAAATTTGAAAAATTCAAAAAATTTCAAAAATCGATAATATTGATAATATTGATAATATTGATAATATTCACAATGTTGATGATTGCAACAATGTTGCAAATATCGATAAAATTGAAAAAATTGAAAAAATTTGAAAAATTCAAAAAATTTCAAAATTCGATAATATTGATAATATTGATAATATTGATAATATTCACAATGTTGATGATTGCAACAATGTTGCAAATATCGATAAAATTGAAAAAATTGAAAAAATTTGAAAAATTCAAAAAATTTCAAAAATCGATAATATTGATAATATTGATAATATTGTTAATATTCACAATGTTGATGATTGCAACAATGTTGCAAATATCGATAAAATTGAAAAAATTGAAAAAATTTGAAAAATTCAAAAAATTTCAAAAATCGATAATATTGATAATATCAATAATATTGATAATATTCACAATGTTGATGATTGCAACAATGTTGCAAATATCGATAAAATTGAAAAAATTGAAAAAATTTGAAAAATTCAAAAAATTTCAAAAATCGATAATATTGATAATATTGATAATATTCACAATGTTGATGATTGCAACAATGTTGCAAATATCGATAAAATTGAAAAAATTGAAAAAATTTGAAAAATTCAAAAAATTACAAAAATCGATAAAATTGTTAATATTGATAATATTGGTAATATTCGCAATGTTGATGTTTGCAACAATGTTGCAAATATCGATAAAATTGAAAAATTGAAAAAATTTGAAAAATTCAAAAAATTTCAAAAATTGTAAATATTGATAATATTAATAATATTCACAATGTTGATGATGGCAACAATGTTGCAAATATCGATAAAATTGAAAAAATTGAAAAAATTTGAAAAATTCAAAAAATTCAAAAAATTTAAAAAATCGATAATATTGATAATATTCACAATGTTGATGATTGCAACAATGTTGCAAATATCGATAAAATTGAAAAATTTGAAAAAATTTGAAAAATTCAAAAAATTCAAAAAATTTCAAAAATCGATAATATTGATAATATCAATAATATTGATAATATTCACAATGTTGATGATTGCAACAATGTTGCAAATATCGATAAAATTGAAAAAATTGAAAAAATTTGAAAAATTCAAAAAATTTCAAAAATCGATAATATTGATAATATTGATAATATTGATAATATTCACAATGTTGATGATTGCAACAATGTTGCAAATATCGATAAAATTGAAAAATTGAAAAAATTTGAAAAATTCAAAATATTTCAAAAATCGATAATATTGATAATATCGATAATATTGATAATATTCACAATGTTGATGATTGCAACAATGTTGCAAATATCGATAAAATTGAAAAAATTGAAAAAATTTGAAAAATTCAAAAAATTTCAAAATTCGATAATATTGATAATATTGATAATATTGATAATATTCACAATGTTGATGATTGCAACAATGTTGCAAATATCGATAAAATTGAAAAAATTGAAAAAATTTGAAAAATTCAAAAAAATTCAAAAATCGATAATATTGATAATATTGATAATATATATTCACAATGTTGATGATACAACAATGTTGCAAATATCGATAAAATTGAAAAAATTGAAAAAATTTGAAAAATTCAAAAAATTCAAAAATCGATAATATTGATAATATTGATAATATTGATAATATTCACAATGTTGATGATTGCAACAATGTTGCAAATATCGATAAAATTGAAAAAATTGAAAAAATTTGAAAAATTCAAAAAATTTCAAAATTTGGTAATATTGATAATATTGATAATATTGATAATATTCACAATGTTGATGATTGCAACAATGTTGCAAATATCGATAAAATTGAAAAAATTGAAAAAATTTGAAAAATTCAAAAAATTCAAAAATCGATAATATTGATAATATCAATAATATTGATAATATTCACAATGTTGATGATTGCAACAATGTTGCAAATATCGATAAAATTGAAAAAATTGAAAAAATTTGAAAAATTCAAAAAATTCAAAAAATTTCAAAAATCGATAATATTGATAATATCAATAATATTGATAATATTCACAATGTTGATGATTGCAACAATGTTGCAAATATCGATAAAATTGAAAAAATTGAAAAAATTTGAAAAATTCAAAAAATTTCAAAAATCGTAAATATTGATAATATTGATAATATTCACAATGTTGATGATAGCAACAATGTTGCAAATATCGATAAAATTGAAAAAATTGAAAAAATTTGAAAAATTCAAAAAATTTCAAAAATCGATAATATTGATAATATCAATAATATTGATAATATTCACAATGTTGATGATTGCAACAATGTTGCAAATATCGATAAAATTGAAAAATTTGAAAAAATTTAAAAAATTCAAAAAAATCTAAAAATCGATGAAACTGATAATATTGATAATATTCACAATGTTGATGATGGCAACAATGTTGCAAATATCGATAAAATTGAAAAAATTGAAAAAATTTGAAAAATTCAAAAAATTTCAAAAATCGATAATATTGATAATATCAATAATATTGATAATATTCACAATGTTGATGATTGCAACAATGTTGCAAATATCGATAAAATTGAAAAATTGAAAAAATTTGAAAAATTCAAAAAATTTCAAAAATCGATAATATTGATAATATTGATAATATTGATAATATTCACAATGTTGATGATTGCAACAATGTTGCAAATATCGATAAAATTGAAAAATTGAAAAAATTTGAAAAATTCAAAAAATTTCAAAAATCGATAATATTGATAATATCAATAATATTGATAATATTCACAATGTTGATGATTGCAACAATGTTGCAAATATGGATAAAATTGAAAAATTTGAAAAAATTTTAAAAATTTTAAAAATTCAAAAAATTCAAAAAGTTTCAATAATCGTAAATATTGATAATATTGATAATATTCACAATGTTGATGATTGCAACAATGTTGCAAATATCGATAAAATTGAAAAAATTGAAAAAATTTGAAAAATTCAAAAAATTCAAAAAATTTCAAAAATCGATAATATTGATAATATCAATAATATTGATAATATTCACAATGTTGATGATTGCAACAATGTTGCAAATATCGATAAAATTGAAAAAATTGAAAAAATTTGAAAAATTCAAAAAATTTCAAAAATCGATAATATTGATAATATTGGTAATGTTGGTAATATTCGCAATGTTGATGTTTGCAACAATGTTGCAAATATCGATAAAATTGAAAAATTGAAAAAATTTGAAAAATTCAAAAAATTTCAAAAATTCAAAAAATTTCAAAAATCTTAAATATTGATAATATTGATAGTATTCACAATGTTGATGATTGCAACAATGTTGCAAATATCGATAAAATTGAAAAAATTTGAAAAATTCAAAAAATTCAAAAAATTTCAAAAATCGATAATATTGATAATATCAATAATATTGATAATATTCACAATGTTGACGATTGCAACAATGTTGCAAATATCGATAAAATGGAAAAAATTGAAAAAATTTGAAAAATTCAAAAAAATTCAAAAATCGTAAATATTGATAATATTGATAATATTGATAATATTCACAATGTTGCAAATATCGATAAAATTGAAAAAATTGAAAAAATTGAAAAAATTTTAAAAATTCAAAAAATTACAAAAATCGATAAAATTGTTAATATTGATAATATTGTTAATATTCGCAATGTTGATGTTTGCAACAATGTTGCAAATATCGATAAAATTGAAAAATTGAAAAAATTTGAAAAATTCAAAAAATTTCAAAAATTGTAAATATTGATAATATTAATAATATTCACAATGTTGATGATTGCAACAATGTTGCAAATATCGATAAAATTGAAAAAATTTAAAAAATTTAAAAAATTTTAAAAATTCAAAAAATTCAAAAAAAAAACTGTTGTTTAATATTTGATAATATTGATATTGATTGAAATCTTGCCATATGGTAGTATGGAGAGGCAAAAACCAAATGTGGATTGGTAGTATCGATAAAAACTGGAATGAAAAAAATTAAAAAAATTCGAAAAATTAAAAAAAATCGAACAATTCAAAAAATGTCAAAAGTCGATAAAACTGATAATATTGATAATATTGATAATATTCACAATGTAGATGATAGCAACAATGTTGATAATATCGAAAAAATGGAAAAAAAAAATGAAAAAAAATAATTGGAAATTAAAAAAACAAAATTCCGAAAAAATTCAAAAAATTCGAAAAATTCAAAAAATTTCAAAAGTCGATAAAATTGATAATATTGATAATATTGATATTATTCACAATGTAGATGATAGCAACAATGTTGATACTTCCGAAAAAATTCATCGAAAAATTCAAAAAATTTCAAAAGTCGAGAAAATTGATAAAATTGATGATATTGATAATATTGACAATGTACATGATAGCAACAATGTTGATTATATCGATAAAATTGAAAAAATTGAAAAAATTGAAAAAATTGAAAAAATTTGAAAAATTCCAAAAATCAATAAAACTGATAATATTGATAATATTGATAATATTCCCAATGTAGATGATAGCAACAATGTTGATAATATCGAAAAAATTGAAAAAATTGGAAAAATTCGGAAAATTCAAAAAATTCGAAAAATTCAAGAAATTTCAAAAGTCGATAAAATTGATAATATTGATAATATTGATAATATTTCACATGTAGATGATAGCAACAATGTTGATAATATCGAAAAACTGAAAAAATTAAAAAATTCGAAAAATTCAAAAAATTTCAAAAGTCGATAAAATTGATGAAATTGATAATATTGATAATATTGACAATGTAGATGATAGCAACAATGTTGATTATATCGATAAAATTGAAAAAATTGAAAAAATTGAAAAAATTTGAAAAATTCCAAAAATCGATAAAACTGATAATATTGATAATATTGATAATATTCCCAATGTAGATGATAGCAACAATGTTGATAATATCGAAAAAATCGAAAAAATTCAAAAAATTCGAAAAATTCAAAAAATGTCAAAAGTCGATAAAATTGATAATATTGATAATATTGATATTATTCACAATGTAGATGATAGCAACAATGTTGATTATATCGATAAAATTGAAAAAATTGAAAAAATTGAAAAAATTGAAAAAATTCGAAAAATTCAAAAAATTTCAAAAGTCGATAAAATTGATAATATTGATAATATTGATAATATTGACAATGTAGATGATAGCAACAATGTTGATTATATCGATTTGAAAAAATTGAAAAAATTGAAAAAATTGAAAAAATTTGAAAAATTCAAAAAATAGATAATATTGATAATATTGATAATATTCCCAATGTAGATGATAGCAACAATGTTGATAATATCGAAAAAATTGAAAAAAATTGAAAAAATTCGGAAAATTCAAAAAATTCGAAAAATTCAAAAAATTTCAAAAGTCGATAAAATTGATAATATTGATAATATTGATAATATTCACAATGTAGATGATAGCAACAATGTTGATTATATCGAAAAAATTGAAAAATTGAAAAATCGGAAAAATTCGAAAAAAATTCGAAAAATTCAAAAAATTTCAAAAGTCGATAAAATGATAATATTGATAATATTGATAATATCCACAATGTAGATGATAGCAACAATGTTGATTATATCGATAAAATTG
>JASVEB010000018.1:1324676-1343237 GCA_036983795.1 Megachile lagopoda
ATTTTATCGATATTTGCAACATTGTTGCTATCATCAACATTGTGAGTATTAACAATATTGTCAATATTATCAATATTATCGAATTTTGAAATTTTTTGAATTTTTCAATTTTTTCAATTTTATCGATATTTGCAACATTGTTGCAAACATCAACATTGCGAATATTACCAATATTATCAATATTATCAGTTTTATCGATTTTTGTAATTTTTGTAATTTTTTCAATTTTTTCAATTTTTTCAATTTTTTCAATTGTATCGATATTTGCAACATTGTTGCTATCACCAACATTGCGAATATTATCAATATTATCAATATTATAAATATTATTGATTTTTGAAATTTTTTGAATTTTTCAAATTTTTCAAATTTTTTCAATTTTATCGATATTTGCAACATTGTTGCAAACATCAACATTGCGAATATTACCAATATTATCAATATTATCAATATTATCGATTTTTGAAATTTTTTGAATTTTTCAAATTTTTTCAAATTTTTCAATTTTATCCATATTTGCAACATTGTTGCAATCGTCAACATTGTGAATATTATCAATATTATTGATATTATCAATATTATCGATGTTTGAAATTATTTGAATTTTTCAAATTTTTTCACATTTTTCAATTTTATCGATATTTGCAACATTGTTGCAAACATCAACATTGCGAATATTACCAATATTATCAATATTATCAGTTTTATCGATTTTTGTAATTTTTGTAATTTTTTCAATTTTTTCAATTTTTTCAATTTTTTCAATTTTTTCAATTGTATCGATATTTGCAACATTGTTGCTATCACCAACATTGCGAATATTATCAATATTATCAATATTATAAATATTATTGATTTTTGAAATTTTTTGAATTTTTCAAATTTTTCAAATTTTTTCAATTTTATCGATATTTGCAACATTGTTGCTATCATCAACATTGCGAGTATTAACAATATTATCAATATTATCAATATTATCAAATTTTGAAATTTTTTCAATTTTTCAAATTTTTTCAATTTTTTCAATTTTATCGATATTTGCAACATTGTTGCAATCATCAACATTGTGAATACTATCAATATTATCAATATTTAAGATTTTTGAAATTTTTTGAATTTTTGAAATTTTTTCAATTTTTCAATTTTACCGATATTTGCAACATTGTTGCAATCATCAACATTGTGAATATTATCAATATTATTGATATTATCAATATTATCGATTTTTGGAATTTTTTGAATTTCTCAAATTTTTTCACCTTTTTCAATTTTTTCGATATTTGCAACATTGTTGCAAACATCAACATTGCGAATATTACCAATATTATCAATATTATCAGTTTTATCGATTTTTGTAATTTTTGTAATTTTTTGAATTTTTTCAATTTTTTCAATTTTTTCAATTGTATCGATATTTGCAACATTGTTGCTATCACCAACATTGCGAATATTATCAATATTATCAATATTATAAATATTATTGATTTTTGAAATTTTTTGAATTTTTCAAATTTTTTGAATTTTTTCAATTTTATCGATATTTGCAACATTGTTGCTATCATCAACATTGTGAGTATTAACAATATTGTCAATATTATCAATATTATCGAATTTTGAAATTTATTGAATTTTTTGAATTTTTCACATTTTTTCAATTTTTTCAATTTTATCGATATTTGCAACATTGTTGCAATCATCAACATTGTGAATACTATCAATATTATCAGTATTTACGATTTTTGAAATTTTTTGAATTTTTCAAATTTTTCAAATTTTTCAAATTTTTTCAATTTTTCAATTTTATCGATATTTGCAACATTGTTGCAAACATCAACATTGCGAATATTACCAATATTATCAATATTATCAATATTATCGATTTTTGAAATTTTTTGAATTTTTCAAATTTTTTCAAATTTTTCAATTTTATCCATATTTGCAACATTGTTGCAATCGTCAACATTGTGAATATTATTAATATTATTGATATTATCAATATTATCGATGTTTGAAATTATTTGAATTTTTCAAATTTTTTCACATTTTTCAATTTTATCGATATTTGCAACATTGTTGCAAACATCAACATTGCGAATATTACCAATATTATCAATATTATCAGTTTTATGGATTTTTGTAATTTTTGTAATTTTTTTCAATTTTTTCAATTTTTTCAATTGTATCGATATTTGCAACATTGTTGCTATCACCAACATTGCGAATATTATCAATATTATCAATATTATAAATATTATTGATTTTTGAAATTTTTTGAATTTTTCAAATTTTTTGAATTTTTTCAATTTTATCGATATTTGCAACATTGTTGCTATCATCAACATTGTGAGTATGAACAATATTGTCAATATTATCAATATTATCGAATTTTGAAATTTTTTGAATTTTTCAATTTTTTCAATTTTATCGATATTTGCAACATTGTTGCAATCATCAACATTGTGAATATTATCAATATTATTGATGTTATTAATATTATCGATCTTTGAAATTATTTGAATTTTTCAAATTTTTTCACATTTTTCAATTTTTTCGATATTTGCAACATTGTTGCTATCATCAACATTGCGAGTATTAACAATATTATCAATATTATCAAATTTTGAAATTTTTTCAATTTTTCAAATTTTTTCAATTTTTTCAATTTTATCGATATTTGCAACATTGTTGCAATCATCAACATTGTGAATACTATCAATATTATCAATATTTAAGATTTTTGAAATTTTTTGAATTTTTCAAATTTTTTGAATTTTTTCAATTTTATCGATATTTGCAACATTGTTGCTATCATCAACATTGTGAGTATGAACAATATTGTCAATATTATCAATATTATCGAATTTTGAAATTTATTGAATTTTTTGAATTTTTCACATTTTTTCAATTTTTTCAATTTTATCGATATTTGCAACATTGTTGCAATCATCAACATTGTGAATACTATCAATATTATCAGTATTTACGATTTTTGAAATTTTTTGAATTTTTCAAATTTTTGAATTTTTCAAATTTTTCAAATTTTTCAAATTTTTCAAATTTTTCAAATTTTTCAAATTTTTTCAATTTTTCAATTTTATCGATATTTGCAACATTGTTGCAAACATCAACATTGCGAATATTACCAATATTATCAATATTATCAATATTATCGATTTTTGAAATTTTTTGAATTTTTCAAATTTTTTCAAATTTTTCAATTTTATCGATATTTGCAACATTGTTGCAATCGTCAACATTGTGAATATTATCAATATTATTGATATTATCAATATTATCGATGTTTGAAATTATTTGAATTTTTCAAATTTTTTCACATTTTTCAATTTTATCGATATTTGCAACATTGTTGCAAACATCAACATTGCGAATATTACCAATATTATCAATATTATCAGTTTTATCGATTTTTGTAATTTTTGTAATTTTTTGAATTTTTTCAATTTTTTCAATTTTTTCAATTGTATCGATATTTGCAACATTGTTGCTATCACCAACATTGCGAATATTATCAATATTATCAATATTATAAATATTATTGATTTTTGAAATTTTTTGAATTTTTCAAATTTTTTGAATTTTTTCAATTTTATCGATATTTGCAACATTGTTGCAATCATCAACATTGTGAATACTATCAATATTATCAGTATTTACGATTTTTGAAATTTTTTGAATTTTTCAAATTTTTCAAATTTTTCAAATTTTTTCCATTTTTCAATTTTATCGATATTTGCAACATTGTTGCAAACATCAACATTGCGAATATTACCAATATTATCAATATTATCAATATTATCGATTTTTGAAATTTTTTGAATTTTTCAAATTTTTTCAAATTTTTCAATTTTATCCATATTTGCAACATTGTTGCAATCGTCAACATTGTGAATATTATTAATATTATTGATATTATCAATATTATCGATGTTTGAAATTATTTGAATTTTTCAAATTTTTTCACATTTTTCAATTTTATCGATATTTGCAACATTGTTGCAAACATCAACATTGCGAATATTACCAATATTATCAATATTATCAGTTTTATCGATTTTTGTAATTTTTGTAATTTTTTCAATTTTTTCAATTTTTTCAATTGTATCGATATTTGCAACATTGTTGCTATCACCAACATTGCGAATATTATCAATATTATCAATATTATAAATATTATTGATTTTTGAAATTTTTTGAATTTTTTCAATTTTATCGATATTTGCAACATTGTTGCTATCATCAACATTGTGAGTATGAACAATATTGTCAATATTATCAATATTATCGAATTTTGAAATTTTTTGAATTTTTCAATTTTTTCAATTTTATCGATATTTGCAACATTGTTGCAATCATCAACATTGTGAATATTATCAATATTATTGATGTTATTAATATTATCGATCTTTGAAATTATTTGAATTTTTCAAATTTTTTCACATTTTTCAATTTTTTCGATATTTGCAACATTGTTGCTATCATCAACATTGCGAGTATTAACAATATTATCAATATTATCAATATTATCAAATTTTGACATTTTTTCAATTTTTCAAATTTTTTCAATTTTTTCAATTTTATCGATATTTGCAACATTGTTGCAATCATCAACATTGTGAATACTATCAATATTATCAATATTTAAGATTTTTGAAATTTTTTGAATTTTTCAAATTTTTTCAATTTTTTCAATTTTATCGATATTTGCAACATTGTTGCAATCATCAACATTGTGAATACTATCAATATTATCAGTATTTACGATTTTTGAAATTTTTTGAATTTTTCAAATTTTTGAATTTTTCAAATTTTTCAAATTTTTCAAATTTTTTCCATTTTTCAATTTTATCGATATTTGCAACATTGTTGCAAACATCAACATTGCGAATATTACCAATATTATCAATATTATCAGTTTTATCGATTTTTGTAATTTTTGTAATTTTTTCAATTTTTTCAATTTTTTCAATTTTTCAATTTTATCGATATTTGCAACATTGTTGCTATCATCAACATTGCGAATATTATCAATATTATCAATATTATAAATATTATTGATTTTTGAAATTTTTTGAATTTTTCAAATTTTTTCAATTTTTTCAATTTTATCGATATTTGCAACATTGTTGCAATCATCAACATTGTGAATATTATCAATATTATCAATATTATCGATTTTTGAAATTATTTGAATTTTTCAAATTTTTTCAATTTTTTCAATTTTTCAATTTTATCGATATTTGCAACATTGTTGCAATCATCAACATTGTGAATATTATCAATATTATTGATATTATCAATATTATCGATGTTTGAAATTATTTGAATTTTTCAAATTTTTTCACATTTTTCAATTTTATCGATATTTGCAACATTGTTGCAAACATCAACATTGCGAATATTACCAATATTATCAATATTATCAGTTTTATCGATTTTTGTAATTTTTGTAATTTTTTCAATTTTTTCAATTGTATCGATATTTGCAACATTGTTGCTATCACCAACATTGCGAATATTATCAATATTATCAATATTATAAATATTATTGATTTTTGAAATTTTTTGAATTTTTCAAATTTTTTGAATTTTTTCAATTTTATCGATATTTGCAACATTGTTGCTATCATCAACATTGTGAGTATGAACAATATTGTCAATATTATCAATATTATCGAATTTTGAAATTTTTTGAATTTTTCAATTTTTTCAATTTTATCGATATTTGCAACATTGTTGCAATCATCAACATTGTGAATATTATCAATATTATTGATATTATCAATATTATCGATTTTTGAAATTTTTTGAATTTTTCAAATTTTTTCACATTTTTCAATTTTTTCGATATTTGCAACATTGTTGCTATCATCAACATTGCGAGTATTAACAATATTATCAATATTATCAATATTATCGATTTTTGAAATTTTTTGAATTTTTCAAATTTTTTCAATTTTTCAATTTTATCGATATTTGCAACATTGTTGCAATCATCAACATTGTGAATACTATCAATATTATCAATATTTAAGATTTTTGAAATTTTTTGAATTTTTCAAATTTTTTCAATTTTTTCAATTTTATCGATATTTGCAACATTGTTGCAATCATCAACATTGTGAATATTATCAATATTATCAATATTATCGATTTTTGAAATTTTTTGAATTTTTGAATTTCTTGAATTTTTCAAATTTTTTCAATTTTTCAATTTTATCGATATTTGCAACATTGTTGCTATCAACAACATTGCGAATATTATCAATATTATCAATATTTACGATTTTTGAAATTTTTGAATTTTTCAAATTTTTTCAATTTTTCAATTTTATCGATATTTGCAACATTGTTGCAATCATCAACATTGTGAATATTATCAATATTATCAATATTATCAATATTATCGATTTTTGAATTTTTTGAATTTTTCAAATTTTTTCAATTTTTTCAATTTTATCGATATTTGCAACATTGTTGCTATCATCAACATTGTGAGTATTAACAATATTATCAATATTATCAATATTATCGAATTTTGAAATTTTTTGAATTTTTCAAATTTTTTCAATTTTTTCAATTTTATCGATATTTGCAACATTGTTGCAATCATCAACATTGTGAATATTATCAATATTATCGATTTTTGAAATTTTTTGAATTTTTTGAATTTTTTCAAATTTTTTCAATTTTTTCAATTTTATCGATATTTGCAACATTGTTGCTATCATCAACATTGTGAATATTATCAATATTATAAATATTATCAATATTTGCGTTTTTTGAATTTTTTGAATTTTTCAAATTATTTCAATTTTTTCAATTTTTTGATATTTGCAACATTTTTGCTATCATCAACATTGTGAGTATTAACAATATTATCAATATTATCTATTAAATACTCCCAGTATAATTGTTTAGATTCAGGTAAAATTGTACAGGTTTGGGTTATGTGTGCGTTGAATGTAAAATAACCATGGTTACTCGTTATGTTGTAAATTGTGTGCGATTGTATTGTCATTGCGAAGGTAGCGTAAAGTTTATTTGTAGCGAGTGCGAAGGAAGAGCGAGCGAGATAACACTTGTAAATTTCCGAGAATTGATGCCTAGCTGGCGATCTCCTTGCGTGCACAGGGGCGCTTCGGCGAACCTGGGGCCGTTCAAGCCACGGCTAGGGGGGATGCTCTATGTATCGCCCTGAGGCCGGTATGACCCTGAGAGGGAGACGAGGAACGTCTCCGGTAGTGAGGGACAGCGGACGGAGAACCACTTGGTTGTTCTCCGGGACCTTTAGGCTGGTCTAGGAGTAAAGCCGCTATGGTAGATAAGGATAGAATTCGGGGAAAGACGGGAAGGCCCGAGCGTGTAGCGAACATTGCTTGGGCGAGGCCCGAATATTCATTATTAACTTGTCGATTGTCGAAGTAAGACGTACCTTGCTCGCTCTAGAAAAGAACAATCTTCTTGTTAGCTATTATATTTTCGAACGTTTTGTAATTTCAACGACAAACGGTAATATATTTACGTTCTGTTATTAATGTAAATTCAACTCATCATACTTTGTATATTCTGTAATTAAATAGTTTTGTTTATAATGTAACCAACTAATCCCGATTCTGTCTTTCTTTTATTATATTAATTTATCAATTAACATTTGGTGCCGAAACCCGGGAACTTTAACCGGATTCAATCGGGATTTGTTATTTTCTCTTTATCAGTTGTTTATTGGAAGGAAGTTGTTTTAGCAAAAGAAACTACCGAGAATGCCAAATAAAAGGAAGAGAACTACAAATTTGGCTACGGAATTTCAACTTCCAAGGAAAAGAGGACGACCCAGAAAGATAGGGGTACCAGTTGCGGGAGAGAGCAACGAGAGGGGTGTACGTGACAGCGAAGGAGAGCCTGCTGGCGTTTCGTCACGGACTCTTCCAACGCGATCGAGCTTCTCAGCCGTTCGGAGGGCGATCTCGCCGACTGTATCCGGAAATGTGAACGATGGACCGTCGTTCAATACGCACACTAGGCAGGCACGGGAACGCGCTGTTCAAGACAACGTGCAGACAGAAGGTCGACCTTCATCTTCGGCAGGTGATGGAACCAGCGAGTGGGTAGACGGAACTTCTGTACCAGTGAGTTCCACACCTTTATGTAATATAACAGATAATCGTGTAGATCCTACTACGCGTCTAGTAGGCGCGATCGAAGATACATTGCGATCGGTAAGAGAGGCGTCTACGTTTAATGTAGGGAACTCGCGTTTAATAAGTCGTTTAACCACTGCGAGAAGTCTGCCAACATTTTCCGGAAATCCTTTAGAGTGGTTCCATTTTAAAAAAGCGTATGAACTTTCTTCGGAAGCCGCCGATTATAACGATCGAGAAAATATCGCGAGGTTATTCGAAGCGTTACAAGGCGATGCGCGCGAGAAGGTGAAAGTACTGTTAGCAACGAGTACAGATGCGAAGTCGGTGATGGAGGTATTAGAACTGCATTATGGAAATAAGAAATTTATAGCTGAGAAGATCGCAAACGATTTAAGAGTTATGCCAGAAATAGACTCCGGTAGGATTAGTATTACGCAATTCGCGAGCAATCTCCGAAACGCAGTCGCCGCATTCAAGTCGTTTGAATTAACTGGATATTTGTTCAGCCCGGAATTAGTTAAAATTATTAGTAGTAAGCTACCCTCGGCATTAAAGTACGCATATAATAGATATGCTTCAGAAGCTAATAAGGAATTATCAGATTTAGAAAAACTTGCGGATTTTCTGTATCGGGAAGCCGAGTTAGAGTTAAAAGCTGGCGTGTTCGTCTCCGAAACGTCTGTTGTAACGACACGACAGAAACACGAAAGAGGAAAAAAGAGCTCTCGAACGCTAGTCTCGGCCGCCGCGTACACAGCAGTGCGGGAAACGGGAGATAAACAATTAGCTAATCCGACTAGGAATATACCAAGTTCACGTTGCATTCTTTGTAACAGATTTAATCACAGTTTGCCGGAGTGTAGGGATTTTGGGAAGGCTACGATAGATCGTCGATGGTTCATTACGCGGACATTAAAATTGTGTCGTATGTGTTTGCGTCCGGGTCATTTTCAGAATGTCTGTCATGCGAATAACTGCGACATATGTAATTCGAGGCATCACCGCCTTCTTCATTCCCCAAGGCGTAGGGTGGGGAGACAATTTCGAATTCAGGGGAGAGAGACTCCGAAAAATTCCGAGCCGAGTGCCTCGCGTGATAGTACCGCGTCGATTGCTACAGGAAGCGGCGACAAAAACATTTGACGAAACTCGTTTAATGCTCTATTAAAAATAATACCGATTCGCGTAGTTGGACCTGTAAACCACGCAGAAACTTTCGCTTTGCTAGATGAAGGTTCGACTATCTCCTTGATTGACGACAAAGTTTCGCGATTTATCGGTGCACGTGGCCCAACGATTGACGTCACACTAAAAGGTATAGGGGGTCAAGATAGATTAGTATCGCAGTCAATTCAAGTAGATTTCGATATTGTCGGACATGAGGAAAAATTCAGAGTAAGGAATGTCATTGTTGTGAAGAATTTAAATTTGCCGATACAATCGATCCCAGAGGATCTCGTTAGAGAAATTAGATCCGAGAATGTAGAAGTGTGTGTGTATAGAAACGCGCAACCTAAAGTTCTGTTAGGGCAGGACAATTGGGAACATATAGTCACACGCGAAGTAAGAGAAATAGGGAGGAGTGGCCTTGCCATATCTCGTTCGTTTTTAGGCTGGACGGTTCACGGAGCTGCGCGACACGGAGTTATATCTAACAAAATCCACCCAATAAACGTAGTGCGTCAGGATCGTGACATAACGTCCGCGCAAAACAATGAAACGCGTTACGAGGATAAACTTGACGAATTAATCAGGCAGTATTTTTGTATTGACGATTTAGGTATAAATGAAAATTTGAAGCCGGTCGATAAGCACGTTCACGCGTTAAAGACGTTATCAGAGACAAGTCGACGAATAGGTTCCACATGGGAAACTGGCTTATTGTGGAAAAAAGATCCGCCGCCTCATACAAGCAGTTTCACAACAGCTCAGAAGCGACTCTATTCGCTTGAGAAAAGGTTAGACAAAGATCCTGAGTTCGCGTCATTGTATTACAAGGAGATGGACCGTCTCGTGAATGAGGGTTACGCGGCAAAGGTAGATGCTAACGTTTATAGATCACGCGTATGGTATTTGCCACATTTCGGCGTAAGAAATAAAAATAAACCAGGCAAAGTAAGATTAGTCTTCGATGCGGCCGCGAAGACGGGAGGAGTGAGTCTTAATGACTTATTGGAAACCGGGCCGGATTTGTTACAATCATTATTAGGGATTTTAGTACGTTTCCGACAGTATGATGTAGCGATTAAAGCCGACATTCGCGATATGTTCCTACGAGTCAAGATTAGAAATGAAGACCGTGGTGCTCAGAGGTTCCTGTGGCGTGGAAAAAATCGCGACATTGCACCGCATATCTATGAAATGACGTGCCTTATTTTTGGTGCGAAATCGTCCCCGTGTAACGCAATTTATATTAAAGACAAAAACGCCGCGGAATTTTCAGAAACTAAGCCCAACGCGTCTAATAATATAATTAAGAACAGCTATATGGACGATTTCTTGACTAGTTGCAAAACCGTAGAAGAAACCACAAAACTCGTGAACGATGTAATCAAAATTAATTCACGCGCGAATTTTAAAATGCACGGATGGGCTAGTAACCATGCATATGCGTTGCATGTCGATTCACGAGAAAGAATAGCGGAAAATTGTCAAGAGACACAAATTTGCGACCGGGGAGGAGAGAAAGTATTAGGCCTGTTTTGGAGTACAAAAACAGATGAGCTAGGCTTTAACGTAGGTTTGGATAAAATACCAAAAAACATTCTAACGGGTGAAACAAAACCAAGCAAACGACAAGTGCTCCGTATAATTATGTCCGTGTTTGACCCTCTCGGGTTACTTTCCCCGTTTACGATACAGACAAAAATTTTAATGCAAGATATTTGGCGCAGTGGGATTAATTGGGATGACGAGCTACGTGATGAGGAATATTCAATATGGCGAACGTGGATGCGAGGCCTTTATGAGCTGAAACAATGTCGCGTGCCTCGCTGTTATACGCCGATGGGTGTTAGTATTAAAAATGTTCAGCTTCACATTTTCTGCGACGCGAGCTTGAAGGCCTACGCAGCGGTAGCTTATTTGCGTTTCGAGTTAGAGCTCGCGACAACACATGTCGTTTTAGTTGCCGCGAAAACGAGAGTCGCGCCTTTAAAGCCCCTCACTATACCGCGTTTAGAACTACAGGCCGCTTTGATCGGGGCCAGATTGATGAAAACGCTGTTCAAAGACATCGAAATTAGTATTAGCCGCAGATTTTTGTGGTCTGATTCGATAACGGTAATTCGTTGGATTAAAACGGAACCGCGGACACGTCAAATTTTTGTAGCCTCCCGGTTAGGCGAGATAGAGGAACTTTCAAGAAATTCTGAATGGCGTTGGCTCCCATCAGGGCAAAATCCGGCGGACGATGCTACTCGAGGAAACAAAGAGTCACTGCGTAGCAGCACACGTTGGTTTAGTGGGCCAGAGTTTTTAAAAAAACAGGAATCCGCGTGGCCTAAAGAAAAACGTCTCGAAGCAGCCGAAAAGCAATTCATAGATAAGATGGAGATGCGCAAGGGATATATTTATTCTATTGACGTGAATAAGGTCGAAATTCCTACAATAGGTAAACTCCTGGGATGGGAAGGTCTACTAGTAGTAGCTAGGCGTGTGCATTCGGCCGCAAATCGTTGGAGGTGCCTGAGTCCCATTAAAGCGTCGCTCGAGAGTATAATTTCAGCAGAAAAATTTTGGTTTCGTGAGATACAGTCTGATTGTTTTGGGGAAGAACTGTCGGCGCTAAGGAGCAAATGTGCAGTTAAAAAGAAAAGTAGAATTGCAAATTTAAACCCCTTTCTCGACGATATGGAAATTATAAGGGCTAAAGGGCGTGTAACTAAAGTATTAGATGTTGAATTTAACAATGAACCAATAATTCTCGACGGCAAGCATCCGGCTACCAAACTTCTTGTATATAAATACCATCGACGATATTATCACGCCAATAGTGATACAGTCGTGAACGAGATTAGGCAAAAGTTCTACATTTTAGGCCTTAGAACCGCGGTGCGTTCACTGTTAGGACGATGCGTAATATGTAAATTGCGTAAAGCAAAACCGCAGGCCCCGATGATGTCTTCCCTACCATTAGGTCGTTTAGCTTATAAACGGAGGCCCTTTTCTCATTGTGGCGTTGACTACTTTGGGCCCATGATGGTAAAGATCGGGCGTCGACGAGAAAAACGTTGGGGTGTGTTATTTACGTGCCTATCCACTCGAGCTATTCATTTAGAACTCGCGAGTAGTTTAACAGCAAGTTCGGCCATTATGGCTCTGCAAAGACTAGCTGCGCGAAGGGGTTCGCCGTCGATTATCTATAGTGACAACGGTACGAATTTTCGAGGCGCGTGTAAAGAGCTTAAGGATGGGATCGCGACCATAGACAAAGAGCGGCAACGAGAATATGCTTTAGCGAACGGAATTAGATGGATCTTTAATCCTCCGGATGCCCCTCACATGGGGGGAGTTTGGGAAAGGCTTATTAGATCAGTTAAGACAACTCTAAATGTTGTACTGAAAGAACAAGCCCCATGCGAGGAGGTTTTACATACGTTACTATTAGAAATAGAACATTCAGTTAACTCGCGTCCGCTCACTCACGTTTCCGTCGACCCAAATAATAACGAGGCACTTACACCGAACCACTTCCTGATCGGTACGTCATCAGGAGAGTTTAGATTAGGAAGATACGATGCGCAAGCGATTTGTTTGAGAAAGCAATGGCGAATTGCGCAGGCATTCGCGGATGCCTTTTGGAGAAGGTGGTTAAAGGAATATTTGCCCACACTGATACCGACCACGAGATGGAGCGAAAAGTGCGAACCTCTCAAGGAAGGTGATGTAGTCCTTATTGTGGACCATCACTCTCCAAGAAATTCTTGGCCAAGAGGCACTATCTCGAAGGTCTTACCCGGATCGGACAATCAGGTTAGGGTAGCTAAAATTAAAACTGCAAATGGAGAAATCATACGACCGGCGCATAAGATAGTCAAATTGTTATCGCCATCGAGGGAAGTACAAAATTAAACACCAATTTTGTACGGGGAGGAGGATGTTAAATACTCCCAGTATAATTGTTTAGATTCAGGTAAAATTGTACAGGTTTGGGTTATGTGTGCGTTGAATGTAAAATAACCATGGTTACTCGTTATGTTGTAAATTGTGTGCGATTGTATTGTCATTGCGAAGGTAGCGTAAAGTTTATTTGTAGCGAGTGCGAAGGAAGAGCGAGCGAGATAACACTTGTAAATTTCCGAGAATTGATGCCTAGCTGGCGATCTCCTTGCGTGCACAGGGGCGCTTCGGCGAACCTGGGGCCGTTCAAGCCACGGCTAGGGGGGATGCTCTATGTATCGCCCTGAGGCCGGTATGACCCTGAGAGGGAGACGAGGAACGTCTCCGGTAGTGAGGGACAGCGGACGGAGAACCACTTGGTTGTTCTCCGGGACCTTTAGGCTGGTCTAGGAGTAAAGCCGCTATGGTAGATAAGGATAGAATTCGGGGAAAGACGGGAAGGCCCGAGCGTGTAGCGAACATTGCTTGGGCGAGGCCCGAATATTCATTATTAACTTGTCGATTGTCGAAGTAAGACGTACCTTGCTCGCTCTAGAAAAGAACAATCTTCTTGTTAGCTATTATATTTTCGAACGTTTTGTAATTTCAACGACAAACGGTAATATATTTACGTTCTGTTATTAATGTAAATTCAACTCATCATACTTTGTATATTCTGTAATTAAATAGTTTTGTTTATAATGTAACCAACTAATCCCGATTCTGTCTTTCTTTTATTATATTAATTTATCAATTAACAATAATATTCACAATGTTGATGATAACAAAAATGTTGATAATAGCGATAAAAAGGAAAAAATTGAAAAAATTGTAAAAATTGAAAAAATTTTTAAATTCGATAAAACTGATAATATTGATAATATTCACAATGTTGATGATAACAAAAATGTTGATACTAGCAATAAAATTGCAAAAATTGAAAAAATTGGAAAAATTGAAAAAATTGAAAAAATTGAGAAAATTCAAAAAATTCAAAAATTCGAAAAATTGAAAAAATTGAAAGAAGCGATAAAACTGATAATATTCACAATGGTGATGATATCGGCAATGTTGATACTAGCGATAAAATTGAAAAAATTGAAAAAATTGAAAAAATTGAAAAAATTTGAAAAATTCAAAAAATTGAAAAAATCGATAAAACTGATAATATTCACAATGTTGATGATATCAACAATGTTGCAAATATCGATAAAATGGAAAAAATTGAAAAAATTCAAAAAATCAATTAAAAACTGATGATATTCACAATGTCGATGATATCAAAATGTTGATAGTATTCAAATGTGAAAAAATTGAAAAAATTGAAAAAATTGAAAAAATTGAAAAAATTGAAAAAATTTGAAAAATTGCAAAAATCGATAAAAATGATAATATTGATAATATTGATAATATTCACAATGTTGATGATAGCAACAATGTTGCAAATATCGATAAAATTGAAAAATTGAAAAAATTTGAAAAATTCAAAAAATTTCAAAAATCGATAATATTGATAATATTGATAATATTGATAATATTCACAATGTTGATGATAGCAACAATGTTGCAAATATCGATAAAATTGAAAAAATTGAAAAAATTTGAAAAATTAAAAAAATTTCAAAAATCGATAAAACTGATAATATTGATAATATTGATAATATTCACAATGTTGATGACAGCAACAATGTTGCAAATATCGATAAAATTGAAAAAATTGAAAAAATATGAAAATTCAAAAAATTTAAAAAATCGATAAAACCGATAATACTGATAATATTGATAATATTCACAATGTTGATGATTGCAACAATGTTGCAAATATCGATAAAATTGAAAAAATTGAAAAAATTGAAAAAATTTGAAAAATTCAAAAAATTACAAAAATCGATAAAACTGATAATATTGATAATATTGATAACATTCACAATGTTGATGATAGCAACAATGTTGCAAATATCGATAAAATTGAAAAAATTGAAAAATTAAAAAAATTCAAAAATTTCAAAAATCGATAATATTGATAATATTGATAATATTGATAATATTCGCAATGTTGATGATAGCAACAATGTTGCAAATATCGATAAAATTGAAAAATTGAAAAAATTTGAAAAATTCAAAAAATTTCAAAAATCGTAAAAATTGATAATATTGATAATATTCACAATATTGATGATTGCAACAATGTTGCAAATATCGATAAAATTGAAAAAATTGAAAAAATTTGAAAAACAAAAAATTCAAAAAATTTCAAAAATCGATAATATTGATAATATCAATAATATTGATAATATTCACAATGTTGATGATTGCAACAATGTTGCAAATATCGATAAAATTGAAAAAATTGAAAAATTCAAAGAATTTCAAAATTCGATAATATTGATAATATTGACAATATTGATAATATTCACAATGTTGATGATTGCAACAATGTTGCAAATATCGATAAAATTGAAAAAATTGAAAAAATTTGAAAAATTCAAAAAATTTCAAAAATCGTAAATATTGATAATATTGATAATATTCACAATGTTGATGATTGCAACAATGTTGCAAATATCGATAAAATTGAAAAATTGAAAAAATTTGAAAAATTCAAAAAATTCAAAAAATTTCAAAAATCGATAATATTGATAATATTGATAATATTCACAATGTTGATGATTGCAACAATGTTGCAAATATCGATAAAATTGAAAAAATTGAAAAAATTTGAAAAATTCAAAAAATTTCAAAAATCGATAATATTGATAATATCAATAATATTGATAATATTCACAATGTTGACGATCGCAACAATGTTGCAAATATCGATAAAATTGAAAAAATTGAAAAAATTTGAAAAATTCAAAAAATTTCAAAAATCGATAATATTGATAATATCAATAATATTGATAATATTCACAATGTTGATGATTGCAACAATGTTGCAAATATCGATAAAATTGAAAAATTGAAAAAATTTGAAAAATTCAAAAAATTTCAAAAATCGTAAATATTGATAATATTGATAATATTCACAATGTTGATGATTGCAACAATGTTGCAAATATCGATAAAATTGAAAAAATTGAAAAAATTTGAAAAATTCAAAAAATTCAAAAAATTTCAAAAATCGATAATATTGATAATATCAATAATATTGATAATATTCACAATGTTGATGATAGCAACAATGTTGCAAATATCGATAAAATTGAAAAAATTGAAAAAATTTGAAAAATTCAAAAAATTTCAAAAATCGATAATATTGATAATATTGATAATATTCACAATGTTGATGATAGCAACAATGTTGCAAATATCGATAAAATTGAAAAAATTGAAAAAATTTGAAAAATTCAAAAAATTTCAAAAATCGATAATATTGATAATATTGATAATATTGATAATATTCACAATGTTGATGATAGCAACAATGTTGCAAATATCGATAAAATTGAAAAATTGAAAAAATTTGAAAAATTCAAAAAATTTCAAAAATCGTAAATATTGATAATATTGATAATATTCACAATGTTGATGATTGCAACAATGTTGCAAATATCGATAAAATTGAAAAAATTGAAAAAATTTGAAAAATTCAAAAAATTTCAAAAATCAATAATATTTATAATATTGATAATATTGATAATATTCGCAATGTTGTTGAAAGCAACAATGTTGCAAATATCGATAAAATTGAAAAATTGAAAAAATTTGAAAAATTCAAAAAACTCCAAAAATCGTAAGTATTGATAATATTGATAGTATTCACAATATTGATGATTGCAACAATGTTGCAAATATCGATAAAATTGAAAAAATTGAAAAAATTTGAAAATCAAAAAATTCAAAAAACTTCAAAAGTCGATAATATTGATAATATTCACAATGTTGACAATTGCAACAATGTTGCAAATATCGATAAAATTGAAAAATTGAAAAAATTTGAAAAATTCAAAAAATTTCGAAAATCGTAAATATTGATAATATTGATAATATTCACAATGTTGATGATTGCAACAATGTTGCAAATATCGATAAAATTGAAAAATTTGAAAAAATTTGATAAAATTGGAAAAATTCAAAAAATTACAAAAATCGACAAAACTGATAATATTGATAATATTGATAATATTCATAATGTTGATGACAGCAACAATGTTGCAAATATCGATAAAATTGAATAAATTGAAAAAATATGAAAAATTCAACAAATTTCAAAAATCGATAATATTGATAATATTGATAATATTGGTAATATTCGCAATGATGATGTTTGCAACAATGTTGCAAATATCGATAAAATTGAAAAATTCAAAAAATTTGAAAAATTCAAAAAATTTGAAAAATCGTAAACATTGATAATATTGACAGTATTCACAATATTGATGATTGCAACAATTTTGCCAGTATCGATAAAATTGAAAAAATTGAAAAAATTTGAAAATCAAAAAATTCAAAAAATTTCAAAAATCGATAATATTGATAATATCAATAATATTGATAATATTCACAATGTTGATGATTGCAACAATGTTGCAAATATCGATAAAATTGAAAAAATTGAAAAATTCAAAGAATTTCAAAATTCGATAATATTGATAATATTGGCAATATTGTTAATACTCACAATGTTGATGATAGCAACAATGTTGCAAATATCGATAAAATTGAAAAAATTGAAAAAATTTGAAAAATTCAAAAAAATTCAAAAATCGTAAATATTGATAATATTGATAATATTCACAATGTTGATGACAGCAACAATGTTGAAAATATCGATAAAATTGAAAAAATTGAAAAAATTCAAAAAATTTCAAAATTCGATAATATTAAAAATATTGATAATATTCACAATGTTGATGATTGCAACAATGTTGCAAATATCGATAAAATTGAAAAATTTGAAAAAATTTAAAAAATTCAAAAAATTTCAAAATTCAATAATATTGATAATATTGATAATATTGATAATATTCGCAATGTTGTTGAATGCAACAATGTTGCAAATATCGATAAAATTGAAAAATTGAAAAAATTTGAAAAATTCAAAAAACTCCAAAAATCGTAAGTATTGATAATATTGATAGTATTCACAATATTGATGATTGCAACAATGTTGCAAATATCGATAAAATTGAAAAAATTGAAAAAATTTGAAAATCAAAAAATTCAAAAAATTTCAAAAATCGATAATATTGATAATATCAATAATATTGATAATATTCACAATGTTGATGATTGCAACAATGTTGCAAATATCGATAAAATTGAAAAAATTGAAAAAATTTGAAAAATTCAAAAAATT
>JASVEB010000018.1:1343337-1364652 GCA_036983795.1 Megachile lagopoda
TATCGATATTTGCAACATTGTTGCTATCATCAACATTGTGAATATTATCAATATTATTGATATTATCAATATTATCGATTTTTGAAATTTTTTGAATTTTTCAAATTTTTTCAATTTTTTCAATTTTATCGATATTTGCAACATTGTTGCTGTCATCAACATTGTGAATATTATCAATATTATCAATATTATCGAATTTTGAATTTTTTGAATTTTTCAAATTTTTTCAATTTTTTCAATTTTATCGATATTTGCAACATTGTTGCAATCATCAACATTGTGAATATTATCAATATTATTGCTATTATCAATTTTTTGAATTTTTTGAATTTTTCAAATTTTTTCAATTTTTTCAATTTTATCGATATTTGCAACATTGTTGCAATCATCAACATTGTGAATATTATCAATATTATTGATATTATCAATATTATCGATTTTTGAAATTTTTTGAATTTTTCAAATTTTTTCAATTTTTTCAATTTTATCGATATTTGCAACATTGTTGCAATCATCAACATTGTGAATACTATCAATATTATCAATATTTACGATTTTTGAAATTTTTTGAATTTTTCAAATTTTTTCAATTTTTCAATTTTATCGATATTTGCAACATTGTTGCAATCATCAACATTGCGAATATTACCAATATTATCAATATTATCAATATTATCGATTTTTGAAATTTTTTGAATTTTTCAAATTTTTTCAATTTTTCAATTTTATCGATATTTGCAACATTGTTGCTGTCATCAACATTGTGAATGTTATCAATATTATCAATATTATCAGTTTTATCGATTTTTGTAATTTTTTGAATTTTTCAAATTTTTTCAATTTTTTCAATTTTTTCAATTTTATCGATATTTGCAACATTGTTGCAATCATCAACATTGTGAATATTATCAATATTATCAATATTTACGATTTTTGAAATTTTTTGAATTTTTCAAATTTTTTCAATTTTTTCAATTTTATCGATATTTGCAACATTGTTGCAATCATCAACATTGTGAATATTATCAATATTATTGATATTATCAATATTATCGATTTTTGAAATTTTTTGAATTTTTCAAATTTTTTCAATTTTTTCAATTTTATCGATATTTGCAACATTGTTGCTATCATCAACATTGTGAATATTATCAATATTATCAATATTATCAATATTATCGATTTTTGAAATTTTTTGAATTTTTCAAATTTTTTCAATTTTTTCAATTTTATCGATATTTGCAACATTGTTGCAATCATCAACATTGTGAATATTATCAATATTATTGATATTATCAATATTATCGATTTTTGAAATTTTTTGAATTTTTCAAATTTTTTCAATTTTTTCAATTTTATCGATATTTGCAACATTGTTGCAATCATCAACATTGTGAATACTATCAATATTATCAGTATTTACGGTTTTGAAATTTTTTCAATTTTTTTAATTTTTCAAATTTTTTCAATTTTTCAATTTTATCGATATTTGCAACATTGTTGCAATCATCAACATTGTGAATATTATCAATATTATCAATATTATCAGTTTTATCGATTTTTGAAATTTTTTTAATTTTTCAAATTTTTTCAATTTTTTCAATTTTATCGATATTTGCAACATTGTTGCAATCATCAACATTGTGAATATTATCAATATTATTGATATTATCAATATTATCGATTTTTGAAATTTTTTGAATTTTTCAAATTTTTTCAATTTTTTCAATTTTATCGATATTTGCAACATTGTTGCAATCATCAACATTGTGAATATTATCAATATTATTGATATTATCAATATTATCGATTTTTGAATTTTTTGAATTTTTCAAATTTTTTCAATTTTTTCAATTTTATCGATATTTGCAACATTGTTGCAATCATCAACATTGTGAATATTATCAATATTATCAATATTATAAATATTATTGAATTTGAAATTTTTTGAATTTTTCAAATTTTTTCAATTTTTTCAATTTTATCGATATTTGCAACATTGTTGCTATCATCAACATTGTGAATATTATCAATATTATAGATATTATCATTATTATAGATTTTTGAAATTTTTTGAATTTTTCAAATTTTTTCAATTTTTTCAATTTTATCGATATTTGCAACATTGTTGCAATCATCAACATTGTGAATATTATCAATATTATCAATATTATCGATTTTTGAAATTTTTGAAATTTTTGGAATTTTTGAAATTTTTTGAATTTTTTCAATTTTATCGATATTTGCAACATTGTTGCAATCATCAACATTGTGAATATTATCAATATTATCAATATTATCAATATTATCGATTTTTGAAATTTTTTGAATTTTTCAAATTTTTTCAATTTTTTCAATTTTATCGATATTTGCAACATTGTTGCAATCATCAACATTGTGAATATTATCAATATTATTGATATTATCAATATTATCGATTTTTGAAATTTTTTGAATTTTTCAAATTTTTTCAATTTTTTCAATTTTATCGATATTTGCAACATTGTTGCAATCATCAACATTGTGAATATTATCAATATTTTCAATATTATCGAATTTTGAAATTTTTTGAATTTTTCAAATTTTTTCAATTTTTTCAATTTTATCGATATTTGCAACATTGTTGCAATCATCAACATTGTGAATATTATCAATATTATCAATATTATCAATATTATCGAATTTTTTGAATTTTTCAAATTTTTTCAATTTTTTCAATTTTATCGATATTTGCAACATTGTTGCAATCATCAACATTGTGAATATTATCAATATTATTGATATTATCAATATTATCGATTTTTGAAATTTTTTGAATTTTTCAAATTTTTTCAATTTTTCAATTTTATCGATATTTGCAACATTGTTGCAATCATCAACATTGTGAATACTATCAATATTATCAATATTTACGATTTTTGAAATTTTTTGAATTTTTCAAATTTTTTCAATTTTTCAATTTTATCGATATTTGCAACATTGTTGCAATCATCAACATTGTGAATATTATCAATATTATCAATATTATCAATATTATCGATTTTTGAAATTTTTTGAATTTTTCAAATTTTTTCAATTTTTTCAATTTTATCGATATTTGCAACATTGTTGCTATCATCAACATTGTGAATATTATCAATATTATCAATATTATCAATATTATCGATTTTTGAAATTTTTTGAATTTTTTGAATTTTTAAAATTTTTTCAAATTTTTCAATTTTATCGATATTTGCAACATTGTTGCAATCATCAACATTGTGAATATTATCAATATTATCAATATTATCGAATTTTGCAATTTTTTGAATTTTTCAAATTTTTTCAATTTTTTCAATTTTATCGATATTTGCAACATTGTTGCAATCATCAACATTGTGAATATTATCAATATTATTGCTATTATCAATATAATCGATTTTTTGAATTTTCAAATTTTTTCAATTTTTTCAATTTTATCGATATTTGCAACATTGTTGCAATCATCAACATTGTGAATATTATCAATATTATTGATATTATCAATATTATCGATTTTTGAAATTTTTTGAATTTTTCAAATTTTTTCAATTTTTCAATTTTATCGATATTTGCAACATTGTTGCAATCATCAACATTGTGAATACTATCAATATTATCAATATTTACGATTTTTGAAATTTTTTTAATTTTTCAAATTTTCTCAATTTTTCAATTTTATCCATATTTGCAACATTGTTGAAATCATCAACATTGTGAATATTATCAATATTATTGATATTATCAATATTATCGATTTTTGAAATTTTTGAATTTTTCAAATTTTTTCAAATTTTTCAATTTTATCGATATTTGCAACATTGTTGCTATCATCAACATTGTGAATATTATCAATATTATCAATATTATCAATATTATCGATTTTTGAAATTTTTTGAATTTTTCAAATTTTTTCAATTTTTTCAATTTTATCGATATTTGCAACATTGTTGCAATCATCAACATTGTGAATATTATCAATATTATTGATATTATCAATATTATCGATTTTTGAAATTTTTTGAATTTTTCAAATTTTTTCAATTTTTTCAATTTTATCGATATTTGCAACATTGTTGCAATCATCAACATTGTGAATATTATCAATATTATTGATATTATCAATATTATCGATTTTTGAAATTTTTTGAATTTTTCAAATTTTTTCAATTTTTCAATTTTATCGATATTTGCAACATTGTTGCAATCATCAACATTGTGAATATTATCAATATTATCAATATTATCAATATTATCGATTTTTGAAATTTTTTGAATTTTTCAAATTTTTTCAATTTTTTCAATTTTATCGATATTTGCAACATTGTTGCAATCATCAACATTGTGAATATTATCAATATTATCAATATTATTGAATTTTTTGAATTTTTCAAATTTTTTCAATTTTTTCAATTTTATCGATATTTGCAACATTGTTGCAATCATCAACATTGTGAATATTATCAATATTATCAATATTATCAATATTATCGATTTTTGAAATTTTTTGAATTTTTCAATTTTTTCAATTTTTTCAATTTTATCGATATTTGCAACATTGTTGCTATCATCAACATTGTGAATATTATCAATATTATAATTATTATCAATATTTACGATTTTTGAAATTTTTTGAATTTTTCAAATTTTTTCAATTTTTTCAATTTTATCGATATTTGCAACATTGTTGCTATCATCAACATTGTGAATATTATCAATATTATCAATATTATCATATTATCGATTTTTGAATTTTTTGAATTTTTCAAATTTTTTCAATTTTTCAATTTTATCGATATTTGCAACATTGTTGCTATCATCAACATTGTGAATATTATCAATATTATTGATATTATCAATATTATCGAAATTTTTCAAATTTTTTCAATTTTTTCAATTTTATCGATATTTGCAACATTGTTGCAATCATCAACATTGTGAATATTATCAATATTATTGATATTATCAATATTATCGATTTTTGAAATTTTTTGAATTTTTCAAATTTTTTCAATTTTTTCAATTTTATCGATATTTGCAACATTGTTGCAATCATCAACATTGTGAATACTATCAATATTATCAATATTTACGATTTTTGAAATTTTTTGAATTTTTCAAATTTTTTCAATTTTTCAATTTTATCGATATTTGCAACATTGTTGCAAACATCAACATTGCGAATATTATCAATATTATCAATATTATCAATATTATCGATTTTTGAAATTTTTTGAATTTTTCAAATTTTTTCAATTTTTTCAATTTTATCGATATTTGCAACATTGTTGCTATCATCAACATTGTGAATATTATCAATATTATCAATATTATCAATATTATCGATTTTTGAATTTTTTGAATTTTTCAAATTTTTTCAATTTTTTCAATTTTATCGATATTTGCAACATTGTTGCAATCATCAACATTGTGAATATTATCAATATTATCAATATTATCAATATTATCGATTTTTGAATTTTTCAAATTTTTTCAATTTTTTCAATTTTATCGATATTTGCAACATTGTTGCAATCATCAACATTGTGAATATTATCAATATTATTGATATTATCAATATTATCGATTTTTGAAATTTTTTGAATTTTTCAAATTTTTTCAATTTTTTCAATTTTATCGATATTTGCAACATTGTTGCAATCATCAACATTGTGAATACTATCAATATTATCAATATTTACGATTTTTGAAATTTTTTGAATTTTTCAAATTTTTTCAATTTTTCAATTTTATCGATATTTGCAACATTGTTGCAAACATCAACATTGCGAATATTACCAATATTATCAATATTATCAATATTATCGATTTTTGAAATTTTTTGAATTTTTCAAATTTTTTCAATTTTTTCAATTTTATCGATATTTGCAACATTGTTGCTATCATCAACATTGTGAATATTATCAATATTATCAATATTATCAGTATTGTCGATTTTTGTAATTTTTTGAATTTTTCAAATTTTTTCAAATTTTTTCAATTTTTCAATTTTATCGATATTTGCAACATTGTTGCAATCATCAACATTGTGAATATTATCAATATTATTGATATTATCAATATTTACGATTTTTGAAATTTTTTGAATTTTTCAAATTTTTTCAATTTTTCAATTTTATCGATATTTGCAACATTGTTGCAATCATCAACATTGTGAATATTATCAATATTATTGATGTTATCAATATTATCGATTTTTGAAATTTTTTGAATTTTTCAAATTTTTTCAATTTTTTCAATTTTATCGATATTTGCAACATTGTTGCAATCATCAACATTGTGAATATTATCAATATTATCAATATTATCAATATTATCGAATTTTGAAATTTTTTGAATTTTTCAAATTTTTTCAATTTTTTCAATTTTATCGATATTTGCAACATTGTTGCAATCATCAACATTGTGAATATTATCAATATTATTGATATTATCAATATTATCGATTTTTGAAATTTTTTGAATTTTTTGAATTTTTCAAATTTTTTCAATTTTTCAATTTTATCGATATTTGCAACATTGTTGCTATCATCAACATTGTGAATATTATCAATATTATCAATATTATCAATATTTACGATTTTTGAATTTTTTTGAATTTTTCAAATTTTTTCAATTTTTTCAATTTTATCGATATTTGCAACATTGTTGCTATCATCAACATTGTGAATATTATCAATATTATCAATATTATCAATATTATCGATTTTTGAAATTTTTTGAATTTTTCAAATTTTTTCAATTTTTTCAATTTTATCGATATTTGCAACATTGTTGCTATCATCAACATTGTGAATATTATCAATATTATCAATATTTACGATTTTTGAATTTTTTTGAATTTTTCAAATTTTTTCAATTTTTTCAATTTTATCGATATTTGCAACATTGTTGCAATCATCAACATTGTGAATATTATCAATATTATTGATATTATCAATATTATCGATTTTTGAAATTTTTTGAATTTTTCAAATTTTTTCAATTTTTTCAATTTTATCGATATTTGCAACATTGTTGCTATCATCAACATTGTGAATATTATCAATATTATCAATATTATCAATATTATCGAATTTTGAAATTTTTTGAATTTTTCAAATTTTTTCAATTTTTTCAATTTTATCGATATTTGCAACATTGTTGCAATCATCAACATTGTGAATATTATCAATATTATCGATATTTACGATTTTTGAAATTTTTTGAATTTTTCAAATTTTTTCAATTTTTTCAATTTTATCGATATTTGCAACATTGTTGCAATCATCAACATTGTGAATATTATCAATATTATAGATATTATCAATATTATCGATTTTTGAAATTTTTTGAATTTTTCAAATTTTTTCAATTTTTTCAATTTTATCGATATTTGCAACATTGTTGCAATCATCAACATTGTGAATATTATCAATATTATTGATATTATCAATATTATCGATTTTTGAAATTTTTTGAATTTTTCAAATTTTTTCAATTTTATCGATATTTGCAACATTGTTGCTATCATCAACATTGTGAATATTATCAATATTATCAATATTATCAATATTATCGATATCTGAAATTTTTTGAATTTTTCAAATTTTTTCAATTTTTTCAATTTTATCGATATTTGCAACATTGTTGCAATCATCAACATTGTGAATATTATCAATATTATCAATATTATCAATATTATCGATTTTTGAAATTTTTTGAATTTTTCAAATTTTTTCAATTTTTTCAATTTTATCGATATTTGCAACATTGTTGCAATCATCAACATTGTGAATATTATCAATATTATTGATATTATCAATATTATCGATTTTTGAAATTTTTTGAATTTTTCAAATTTTTTCAATTTTTTCAATTTTATCGATATTTGCAACATTGTTGCTATCATCAACATTGTGAATATTATCAATATTATCAATATTATCGATTTTTGAATTTTTTGAATTTTTTAAATTTTTTCAAATTTTTCAATTTTATCGATATTTGCAACATTGTTGCAATCATCAACATTGTGAATATTATCAATATTATCAATATTATCGATTTTTGAATTTTTTGAATTTTTTGAATTTTTCAAATTTTTTCAATTTTTTCAATTTTATCGATATTTGCAACATTGTTGCAATCATCAACATTGTGAATATTATCAATATTATCAGTATTATCAATATTATCGATTTTTGAAATTTTTTGAATTTTTCAAATTTTTTCAATTTTTTCAATTTTATCGATATTTGCAACATTGTTGCTATCATCAACATTGTGAATATTATCAATATTATCAATATTATCAATATTTACGATTTTTGAAATTTTTTGAATTTTTCAAATTTTTTCAATTTTTTCAATTTTATCGATATTTGCAACATTGTTGCAATCATCAACATTGTGAATATTATCAATATTATCAATATTATCAATATTATCGAATTTTGAAATTTTTTGAATTTTTCAAATTTTTTCAATTTTTTCAATTTTATCGATATTTGCAACATTGTTGCAATCATCAACATTGTGAATATTATCAATATTATTGATATTATCAATATTATCGATTTTTGAAATTTTTTGAATTTTTCAAATTTTTTCAATTTTTTCAATTTTATCGATATTTGCAACATTGTTGCAATCATCAACATTGTGAATATTATCAATATTATCAATATTATCAATATTATCGATTTTTGAAATTTTTTGAATTTTTCAAATTTTTTCAATTTTTCAATTTTATCGATATTTGCAACATTGTTGCAATCATCAACATTGTGAATATTATCAATATTATCGATATTATCAATATTATCGATTTTTGAAATATTTTGAATTTTTCAAATTTTTTCAATTTTATCGATATTTGCAACATTGTTGCAATCATCAACATTGTGAATATTATCAATATTATCAATATTATCAATATTATCGATTTTTGAAATTTTTTGAATTTTTTGAATTTTTCAAATTTTTTCAATTTTTTCAATTTTATCGATATTTGCAACATTGTTGCAATCATCAACATTGTGAATATTATCAATATTATCAATATTATCAATATTTACGATTTTTGAATTTTTTTGAATTTTTCAAATTTTTTCAATTTTTCAATTTTATCGATATTTGCAACATTGTTGCAATCATCAACATTGCGAATATTAACAATATTATCAATATTATCAATATTATCGATTTTTGAATTTTTGAATTTCTTGAATTTTTCAAATTTTTTCAATTTTTTCAATTTTATCGATATTTGCAACATTGTTGCAATCATCAACATTGTGAATATTATCAATATTATCAATATTTACGATTTTTGAAATTTTTTGAATTTTTTCAATTTTTTCAATTTTTTCAATTTTATCGATATTTGCAACATTGTTGCTATCATCAACATTGTGAATATTATCAATATTATCAATATTATCGATTTTTGAAATTTTTTGAATTTTTCAAATTTTTTCAATTTTTTCAATTTTATCGATATTTGCAACATTGTTGCTATCATCAACATTGTGAATATTATCAATATTATTGATATTATCAATATTATCGAATTTTGAAATTTTTTGAATTTTTCAATTTTTTCAATTTTATCGATATTTGCAACATTGTTGCAATCATCAACATTGTGAATATTATCAATATTATCAATATTATCAATATTATCGATTTTTGAAATTTTTTGAATTTTTTAAATTTTTTCAAATTTTTCAATTTTATCGATATTTGCAACATTGTTGCTATCATCAACATTGTGAATATTATCAATATTATAAATATTATCAATATTTACGATTTTTGAATTTTTTTGAATTTTTCAAATTTTTTCAATTTTTTCAATTTTATTGATATTTGCAACATTGTTGCAATCATCAACATTGTGAATATTATCAATATTATCGATTTTTGAAATTTTTTGAATTTTTTGAATTTTTCAAATTTTTTCAATTTTTTCAATTTTATCGATATTTGCAACATTGTTGCAATCATCAACATTGTGAATATTATCAATATTATCAATATTATCAATATTATCGAATTTTGAAATTTATTGAATTTTTCAAATTTTTTCAATTTTTTCAATTTTATCGATATTTGCAACATTGTTGCAATCATCAACATTGTGAATATTATCAATATTATCAATATTATCGATTTTTGAAATTTTTTGAATTTTTCAAATTTTTTCAATTTTTTCAATTTTATCGATATTTGCAACATTGTTGCAATCATCAACATTGTGAATATTATCAATATTATCAATATTATCGATTTTTGAAATTTTTTGAATTTTTCAAATTTTTTCAATTTTTCAATTTTATCGATATTTGCAACATTGTTGCAATCATCAACATTGTGAATATTATCAATATTATCAATATTATCGATTTTTGGAAATTTTTTGAATTTTTCAAATTTTTTCAATTTTTTCAATTTTATCGATATTTGCAACATTGTTGCAATCATCAACATTGTGAATATTATCAATATTAGTGATATTATCAATATTATCGATTTTTGAAATTTTTTGAATTTTTTCAAATTTTTTCAATTTTTTCAATTTTATCGATATTTGCAACATTGTTGCAATCATCAACATTGTGAATATTATCAATATTATCAATATTATCAATATTATCGATTTTCGTAATTTTTTGAATTTTTCAAATTTTTTCAATTTTTTCAATTTTATCGATATTTGCAACATTGTTGCTATCATCAACATTGTGAATATTATCAATATTATCAATATTATCAATATTATCGATTTTTGAAATTTTTTGAATTTTTCAAATTTTTTCAATTTTTCAATTTTATCGATATTTGCAACATTGTTGCAATCATCAACATTGCGAATATTATCAATATTATCAATATTATCAATATTTACGATTTTTGAAATTTTTTGAATTTTTCAAATTTTTTCAATTTTTCAATTTTATCGATATTTGCAACATTGTTGCAATCATCAACATTGTGAATATTATCAATATTATTGATATTATCAATATTATCGATTTTTGAAATTTTTTGAATTTTTCAAATTTTTTCAATTTTTTCAATTTTATCGATATTTGCAACATTGTTGCAATCATCAACATTGTGAATATTATCAATATTATCAATATTTAGGATTTTTGAAATTTTTGGAATTTTTGAAATTTTTTGAATTTTTCAAATTTTTTCAATTTTTCAATTTTATCGATATTTGCAACATTGTTGCAATCATCAACATTGTGAATATTATCAATTTTATCAGTTTTATCGATTTTTGAAATTTTTTGAATTTTTCAAATTTTTTCAAATTTTTTCAATTTTTTCAATTTTATCGATATTTGCAACATTGTTGCTATCATCAACATTGTGAATATTATCAATATTATCAATATTATCGATTTTTGAAATTTTTTGAATTTTTCAAATTTTTTCAATTTTTTCAATTTTATCGATATTTGCAACATTGTTGCAATCATCAACATTGTGAATATTATCAATATTATCAATATTATCAATATTATCGATTTTTGAAATTTTTTGAATTTTTCAAATTTTTTCAATTTTTTCAATTTTATCGATATTTGCAACATTGTTGCAATCATCAACATTGTGAATATTATCAATATTATTGATATTATCAATATTATCGATTTTTGAATTTTTTGAATTTTTCAAATTTTTTCAATTTTTTCAATTTTATCGATATTTGCAACATTGTTGCTATCATCAACATTGTGAGTATTAACAATATTATCAATATTATCAATATTATCGAATTTTGAAATTTTTTGAATTTTTCAAATTTTTTCAATTTTTCAATTTTATCGATATTTGCAACATTGTTGCAATCATCAACATTGTGAATATTATCAATATTATTGATATTATCAATATTATCGATTTTTGAAATTTTTTGAATTTTTCAAATTTTTTCAATTTTTCAATTTTATCGATATTTGCAACATTGTTGCAATCATCAATATTGTGAATACTATCAATATTATCAATGTTTACGATTTTTGAAATTTTTTGAATTTTTCAAATTTTTTCAATTTTTCAATTTTATCGATATTTGCAACATTGTTGCAAACATCATCATTGCGAATATTACCAATATTATCAATATTATCAATATTATCGATTTTTGAAATTTGTTGAATTTTTCATATTTTTTCAATTTATTCAATTTTATCGATATTTGCAACATTGTTGCTGTCATCAACATTGTGAATATTATCAATATTATCAATATTATCAGTTTTGTCGATTTTTGTAATTTTTTGAATTTTTCAAATTTTTTCAAATTTTTCAATTTTATCGATATTTGCAACATTGTTGCAATCATCAACATTGTGAATATTATCAATATTATTGATATTATCAATATTATCGATTTTTTGAATTTTCAAATTTTTTCAATTTTTTCAATTTTATCGATATTTGCAACATTGTTGCAATCATCAACATTGTGAATATTATCAATATTATTGATATTATCAATATTATCGATTTTTGAAATTTTTTGAATTTTTCAAATTTTTTCAATTTTTTCAATTTTATCGATATTTGCAACATTGTTGCAATCATCAATATTGTGAATACTATCAATATTATCAATATTTACGATTTTTGAAATTTTTTGAATTTTTCAAATTTTTTCAATTTTTCAATTTTATCGATATTTGCAACATTGTTGCAAACATCAACATTGCGAATATTACCAATATTATCAATATTATCAATATTATCGATTTTTGAAATTTTTTGAATTTTTCAAATTTTTTCAATTTTTTCAATTTTATCGATATTTGCAACATTGTTGCTGTCATCAACATTGTGAATATTATCAATATTATCAATATTATCAGTTTTGTCGATTTTTGTAATTTTTTGAATTTTTCAAATTTTTTCAAATTTTTTCAAATTTTTCAATTTTATCGATATTTGCAACATTGTTGCAATCATCAACATTGTGAATATTATCAATATTATCAATATTTACGATTTTTGAAATTTTTTGAATTTTTCAAATTTTTTCAATTTTTCAATTTTATCGATATTTGCAACATTGTTGCTATCATCAACATTGTGAATATTATCAATATTTTCAATATTATCGAATTTTGAAATTTTTTGAATTTTTCAAATTTTTTCAATTTTTTCAATTTTATCGATATTTGCAACATTGTTGCTATCATCAACATTGTGAATATTATCAATATTATCAATATTATCAATATTATCGAATTTTGAAATTTTTTGAATTTTTCAATTTTTTCAATTTTATCGATATTTGCAACATTGTTGCAATCATCAACATTGTGAATATTATCAATATTATTGATATTATCAATATTATCGATTTTTGAAATTTTTTGAATTTTTCAAATTTTTTCAATTTTTTCAATTTTATCGATATTTGCAACATTGTTGCTATCATCAACATTGCGAATATTATCAATATTATCAATATTATCAATATTTACGATTTTTGAATTTTTTTGAATTTTTCAAATTTTTTCAATTTTTTCAATTTTATCGATATTTGCAACATTGTTGCTATCATCAACATTGTGAATATTATCAATATTATCAATATTATCAGTTTTGTCGATTTTTGAATTTTTTGAATTTTTCAAATTTTTTCAATTTTTTCAATTTTATCGATATTTGCAACATTGTTGCTATCATCAACATTGTGAATATTATCAATATTATCAATATTATCGATTTTTGAAATTTTTTGAATTTTTCAAATTTTTCAAATTTTTTCAATTTTATCGATATTTGCAACATTGTTGCAATCATCAACATTGTGAATATTATCAATATTATTGATATTATCAATATTATCGATTTTTGAAATTTTTTGAATTTTTCAAATTTTTTCAATTTTTCAATTTTATCGATATTTGCAACATTGTTGCAATCATCAACATTGTGAATATTAACAATATTATCAATATTATCAATATTATCGATTTTTGAAATTTTTGAATTTTTCAAATTTTTTCAATTTTTTCAATTTTATCGATATTTGCAACATTGTTGCAATCATCAACATTGTGAATATTATCAATATTATCAATATTATCGATTTTTAATTTTTCAAATTTTTTCAATTTTTTCAATTTTATCGATATTTGCAACATTGTTGCAATCATCAACATTGTGAATATTATCAATATTATTAATATTATCAATATTATCGATTTTTGAAATTTTTTGAATTTTTCAAATTTTTTCAATTTTTTCAATTTTATCGATATTTGCAACATTGTTGCAATCATCAACATTGTGAATATTATCAATATTATTGATATTATCAATATTATCGATTTTTGAAATTTTTTGAATTTTTCAAATTTTTTCAATTTTTTCAATTTTATCGATATTTGCAACATTGTTGCAATCATCAACATTGTGAATATTATCAATATTATCAATATTATCAATATTATCGATTTTTGAAATTTTTTGAATTTTTCAAATTTTTTCAATTTTTCAATTTTATCGATATTTGCAACATTGTTGCAATCATCAACATTGTGAATATTATCAATATTATCAATATTATCAATATTATCGATTTTTGAAATTTTTTGAATTTTTCAAATTTTTTCAATTTTTCAATTTTATCGATATTTGCAACATTGTTGCAATCATCAACATTGTGAATATTATCAATATTATTGATATTATCAATATTATCGATTTTTGTAATTTTTTGAATTTTTCAAATTTTTTCAATTTTTCAATTTTATCGATATTTGCAACATTGTTGCTATCAACAACATTGCGAATATTATCAATATTTTTAATATTATCGAATTTTGAAATTTTTTGAATTTTTTAAATTTTTTCAATTTTTTCAATTTTATCGATATTTGCAACATTGTTGCAATCATCAACATTGTGAATATTATCAATATTATAGATATTATCAATATTATCGATTTTTAATTTTTTGAATTTTTCAAATTTTTTCAATTTTTTCAATTTTATCGATATTTGCAACATTGTTGCAATCATCAACATTGTGAATATTATCAATATTATCAATATTTACGATTTTTGAAATTTTTTGAATTTTTCAAATTTTTTCAATTTTTTCAATTTTATCGATATTTGCAACATTGTTGCAATCATCAACATTGTGAATATTATCAATATTATCAATATTATCGATTTTTGAAATTTTTTGAATTTTTCAAATTTTTCAATTTTTTCAATTTTATCGATATTTGCAACATTGTTGCTATCATCAACATTGTGAATATTATCAATATTATCAATATTATCAATATTATCGATTTTTGAAATTTTTTGAATTTTTCAAATTTTTTCAATTTTTTCAATTTTATCGATATTTGCAACATTGTTGCAATCATCAACATTGTGAATATTATCAATATTATCAATATTATCAATATTATCGATTTTTGAAATTTTTTGAATTTTTTGAATTTTTCAAATTTTTTCAATTTTTTCAATTTTATCGATATTTGCAACATTGTTGCAATCATCAACATTGTGAATATTATCAATATTATCAATATTATCAATATTATCGATTTTTGAAATTTTTTGAATTTTTCAAATTTTTTCAATTTTTCAATTTTATCGATATTTGCAACATTGTTGCAATCATCAACATTGTGAATATTATCAATATTATTGATATTATCAATATTATCGATTTTTGAAATTTTTTGAATTTTTCAAATTTTTTCAATTTTTCAATTTTATCGATATTTGCAACATTGTTGCAATCATCAACATTGTGAATATTATCAATATTATCAATATTATCGATTTTTGAAATTTTTTGAATTTTTTGAATTTTTCAAATTTTTTCAATTTTTTCAATTTTATTGATATTTGCAACATTGTTGAAATCATCAACATTGTGAATATTATCAATATTATCGATATTTGAAATTTTGTGAATTTTGTGAATTTTTTAAATTTTTTCAATTTTATCGATATTTGCAACATTGTTGCAATCATCAACATTGTGAATATTATCAATATTATTGATATTATCAATATTATCGATTTTTGAAATTTTTTGAATTTTTCAATTTTTTCAATTTTTTCAATTTTATCGATATTTGCAACATTGTTGCAATCATCAACATTGTGAATATTATCAATATTATCAATATTTACGATTTTTGAAATTTTTTGAATTTTTCAAATTTTTTCAATTTTTTCAATTTTATCGATATTTGCAACATTGTTGCTATCATCAACATTGTGAATATTATCAATATTATCAATATTATCAATATTATCGATTTTTGAAATTTTTTGAATTTTCAAATTTTTTCAATTTTTTCAATTTTATCGATATTTGCAACATTGTTGCTATCATCAACATTGTGAATATTATCAATATTATCAATATTATCAATATTATCGAATTTTGAAATTTTTTGAATTTTTCAAATTTTTTCAATTTTTCAATTTTATCGATATTTGCAACATTGTTGCAAACATCAACATTGCGAATATTACCAATATTATCAATATTATCAATATTATCGATTTTTGAAATTTTTTGAATTTTTCAAATTTTTTCAATTTTTCAATTTTATCGATATTTGCAACATTGTTGCAATCATCAACATTGTGAATATTATCAATATTATTGATATTATCAATATTATCGATTTTTGAAATTTTTTGAATTTTTTCAAATTTTTTCAATTTTTTCAATTTTATCGATATTTGCAACATTGTTGCTATCATCAACATTGTGAATATTATCAATATTATAAATATTATCAATATTTACGATTTTTGAATTTTTTGAATTTTTCAAATTTTTTCAATTTTTTCAATTTTATCGATATTTGCAACATTGTTGCAATCATCAACATTGTGAATATTATCAATATTATTGATATTATCAATATTATCGATTTTTGAAATTTTTTGAATTTTTCAAATTTTTTCAATTTTTTCAATTTTATCGATATTTGCAACATTGTTGCAATCATCAACATTGTGAATATTATCAATATTATCAATATTATCAATATCATCGATTTTTGAATCCTTTTGAATTTTTCAAATTTTTTCAATTTTTCAATTTTATCGATATTTGCAACATTGTTGCAATCATCAACATTGTGAATATTATCAATATTATCAATATTATCAATATTATCGATTTTTGAAATTTTTTGAATTTTTCAAATTTTTTCAATTTTTTCAATTTTATCGATATTTGCAACATTGTTGCTATCATCAACATTGCGAATATTATCAATATTATCAATATTATCAATATTATCGATTTTTGAAATTTTTTGAATTTTTCAAATTTTTTCAATTTTTTCAATTTTATCGATATTTGCAACATTGTTGCAATCATCAACATTGTGAATATTATCAATATTATTGATATTATCAATATTATCGATTTTTGAATTTTTTGAATTTTCAAATTTTTTCAATTTTTTCAATTTTATCGATATTTGCAACATTGTTGCTATCATCAACATTGTGAATATTATCAATATTATCAATATTATCAATATTATCGAATTTTGAAATTTTTTGAATTTTTCAAATTTTTTCAATTTTTTCAATTTTATCGATATTTGCAACATTGTTGCAATCATCAACATTGTGAATATTATCAATATTATTGATATTATCAATATTATCGATTTTTGAAATTTTTGAATTTTTTGAATTTTTCAAATTTTTTCAATTTTTTCAATTTTATCGATATTTGCAACATTGTTGCAATCATCAACATTGTGAATATTATCAATATTATCAGTATTTAAGATTTTTGAAATTTTTGGAATTTTTGAAATTTTTTGAATTTTTCAAATTTTTTCAATTTTTCAATTTTATCGATATTTGCAACATTGTTGCAATCATCAACATTGCGAATATTATCAATATTATCAATATTATCAGTTTTATCGATTTTTGTAATTTTTTGAATTTTTCAAATTTTTTCAATTTTTTCAATTTTATCGATATTTGCAACATTGTTGCAATCATCAACATTGCGAATATTATCAATATTATCAATATTATCGATTTTTGAAATTTTTTGAATTTTTCAAATTTTTTCAATTTTTTCAATTTTATCGATATTTGCAACATTGTTGCAATCATCAACATTGTGAATATTATCAATATTATCAATATTATCAATATTATCGATTTTTGAAATTTTTTGAATTTTTCAAATTTTTTCAATTTTTTCAATTTTATCGATATTTGCAACATTGTTGCTATCATCAACATTGTGAATATTATCAATATTATTGATATTATCAATATTATCGATTTTTGAAATTTTTTGAATTTTTCAAATTTTTTCAATTTTTTCAATTTTATCGATATTTGCAACATTGTTGCTATCATCAACATTGTGAATATTATCAATATTATCAATATTTACGATTTTTGAATTTTTTTGAATTTTTCAAATTTTTTCAATTTTTTCAATTTTATCGATATTTGCAACATTGTTGCTATCATCAACATTGTGAATATTATCAATATTATCAATATTATCAGTTTTTTCGATTTCTGTAATTCTTTGAATTTTTCAAATTTTTCAATTTTTCAATTTTATCGATATTTGCAACATTGTTGCTATCATCAACATTGCGAATATTATCAATATTATCAATATTATCAATATTATCGAATTTTGAAATTTTTTGAATTTTTCAAATTTTTTCAATTTTTTCAATTTTATCGATATTTGCAACATTGTTGCAATCATCAACATTGTGAATATTATCAATATTATTGATATTATCAATATTATCGATTTTTGAAATTTTTTGAATTTTTCAAATTTTTTCAATTTTTTCAATTTTATCGATATTTGCAACATTGTTGCTATCATCAACATTGTGAATATTATCAATATTATCAATATTATCGATTTTTGAAATTTTTTGAATTTTTCAAATTTTTTCAATTTTTCAATTTTATCGATATTTGCAACATTGTTGCTATCAACAACATTGCGAATATTATCAATATTATCAATATTATCAATATTATCGATTTTTGAAATTTTTTGAATTTTTCAAATTTTTTCAATTTTTTCAATTTTATCGATATTTGCAACATTGTTGTTATCACCAACATTGCGAATATTATCAATATTATCAATATTATCGATTTTTGAAATTTTTGAATTTTTCAAATTTTTTCAATTTTTCAATTTTATCGATATTTGCAACATTGTTGCTATCATCAACATTGTGAATATTATCAATATTATCAATATTATCAGTTTTATCGCATTTTTTAATTTTTTGAATTTTTCAATTTTTTCAAATTTTTCAATTTTATCGATATTTGCAACATTGTTGCAATCATCAACATTGTGAATATTATCAATATTATCAATATTTACGGTTTTTGAAATTTTTTGAATTTTTCAAATTTTTTCAATTTTTTCAATTTTATCGATATTTGCAACATTGTTGCTATCATCAACATTGTGAATATTATCAATATTATCAATATTATCAGTTTTATCGATTTTTGAAATTTTTTGAATTTTTTGAATTTTTCAATTTTCTTCAATTTTTTCAATTTTATCGATATTTGCAACATTGTTGCAATCATCAATATTGTGAATATTATCAATATTATCAATATTATCGATTTTTGAAATTTTTTGAATTTTTCAAATTTTTGCAATTTTTTCAATTTTATCGATATTTGCAACATTGTTGCTATCATCAACATTGTGAATATTTTCAATATTATCAATATTATCAATATTATCGATTTTTGAAATTTTTTGAATTTTTCAAATTTTTTCAATTTTTTCAATTTTATCGATATATGCAACATTGTTGCTATCATCAACATTGTGAATATTATCAATATTATCAATTTTGTCGATTTTTGAAATTTTTGGAATTTTTCAAATTTTTCAATTTTTTCAATTTTATCGATATATTCAACATTGTTGCTATCATCTACATTGTCAATATTATCAATATTATCAATTTTATCAATTTTATCGACTTTTGAAATTTTTTGAATTTTTCGAATTTTTTCAATTTTTTCAATTTCATCGATATAATCAACATTGTTGCTATCATCTACATTGTTAATATTATCAATATTATCATATTATCAATTTTATCGACTTTTGAAATTTTCAAATTTTTCAATTTTTCAATTTTTCAATTTTATCGATATTATCAACATTGTTGCTATCATCAACATTGTGAATATTATCAGTATTATCAATTTTGTCGATTTTTCAAATTTTTTCAATTTTTTCAATTTTATCGATATTGCCAACATTGTTGCTATCATCAACATTGTGAATATTATCAATATTATCAACGTCATCAATATTATCGATTTTTGAAATTTTTCGAATTTTTCGAATTTTTTGAATTTTTTGAATTTTATCGATATAATCAACATTGTTGCTATCATCTACATTGTCAATATTATCAATATTATCAATTTATCAATTTATGAATCGATTTTTGAATTTTCAATTTTTTCAATTTTTTCAATATTATCGATATTATCTACGTTGTTGCTATCATCTACATTGTGAATATTATCAATATTATCAATATTATCAATTTTATCGATTTTTGAAATTCTTTGAATTTTTCGGATTTTTTGAATTTTCCGAATGTTTCAATTTTTTCAATTTTTTCGATATTATCAACATTGTTGCTATCATCTACATTGTGAATATTATCAATATTATCAATATTATCAATTTATCGATTTTGAAATTTTTGTGTTTTCCGAATTTTTTCAATTTTTTCAATTTTATCGATATTATCAACATTGTTGCTATCATCTACATTGTGAATATTATCAATATTATCAATATTATCAATTTTATCGATTTTTTAAATTTTTGAAATTTTTTGATTTTTTCAAATTTTTACAATTTTATCGATATTATAAACATTGTTGCTATCATCTACATTGCGAATATTATCAATATTATCAATATTATCAATTTTATCGATTTTTGAAATTATTTGAATTTTTCAATTTTTTCAAATTTTTCAATTTTATCGATATTATCAACATTGTTGCTATCATCTACATTGCGAATATTATCAATATTATCAATATTATCAATTTTGTCGATTTTTGAAATTTTTTGAATTTTTTAGATTTTTTCAATTTTTTCAATTTTATCGATATAATCAACATTGTTGCTATCATCTACATTGTGAATATTATCAATATTATCAATTTTCGAAATTTTTTGAATTTTTCAAATTTTTTCAA
>JASVEB010000018.1:1364752-1402922 GCA_036983795.1 Megachile lagopoda
ATAGACGATAGCAACAATGTTGATAATATCGAAAAAATCGAAAAAATTAAAAAAATTCGAAAAATTCAAAAAATTTCAAAAGTCGATAAAATTGAAAAAATTGATAATATTGCTAATATTGACAATGTAGATGATAGCAACAATGTTGATTATATCGATAAAATTGAAAAAATTGAAAAAATTGAAAAAATTTGAAAAATTCCAAAAATTTCAAAAATCGACAAAATTGATAATATTGATAATATTGATAATATTCACAATGTAGATGATAGCAACAATGTTGATTATATCGATAAAATTGAAAAAATTGAAAAAATTGAAAAAATTTGAAAAATTCAAAAAATCGATAAAACTGAATATATTGATAATATTGATAATATTCCCAATGTAGATGATAGCAACAATGTTGATAATATCGAAAAAATTGAAAAAATTGAAAAAATTGAAAAAATTGAAAAAATTTGATAATATTGATAATATTGACAATGTAGATGATAGCAACAATGTTGATAATATCGAAAAAATTCAAAAAATTCGAAAAATTCAAAAAATTTCAAAAGTCGATAAAATTGATAATATTGATAATATTGACAATGTAGATGATAGCAACAATGTTGATTATATCGATAAAATTGAAAAAATTGAAAAAATTGAAAAAATTGGTAATACTGATCATATCGATAACATTCACAATGTTGATGATAGCAACAATGTTGATAATATCGAAAAAATTCAAAAAATTCAAAAAATTCGAAAAATTCAAAAAATTTCAAAAGTCGATAACATTGATAATATTGATAATATTGATATTATTCATAATGTAGATGATAGTAACAATGCTGATTATATCGACAAAATTGAAAAAATTGAAAAAATTGAAAAAATTGAAAAAATTGAAGAAATTGAAAAAATTGAAAAAATTTGAAAAATTCCAAAAATCAATAAAACTGATAATATTGATAATATTGATAATATTTCCAATGTAGATGATAGCAACAATGTTGATAATATCGAAAAAATTGAAAAAATTGAAAAAATTCGGAAAATTCAAAAAATTTCAAAATTCGATAAAATTGACAACATTGATAATATTGATAATATTGACAATGTAGATGATAGCAACAATGTTGATTATATCGATAAAATTGAAAAAATTGAAACAATTTGAAAAATTCCAAAAATTTTAAAAATCGACAAAATTGACAAAATTGATAATATTGATAATATTGACAATGTTGATGATAGCAACAATGTTGATAATATCGATAAAATTCAAAAAATTCAAAAAATTCGAAAAATTCAAAAAATTTCAAAATTCGATAAAATTGACAAAATTGATAATATTGATAATGTTGACAATGTAGATGATAGCAACAATGTTGATTATATCGATAAAATTGGAAAAATTGAAAAAATTGAAAAAATTTGAAAAATTCCAAAAATCGATAAAACTGATAATATTGATAATATTCGCAATGTAGATGATAGCAACAATGTTGATTATATCGATAAAATTGAAAAAATTGAAAAAATTGAAAAAATTTGTAACATTCCAAAAATCGATAAAATTGATAATATTGATAATATTGACAATGTAGATGATAGCAACAATGTTGATTATATCGAAAAAATTGAAAAAATTGAAAAAATCCAAAAATCAATAAAACTGATAATATTGATAATATTCGCAATGTAGATGATAGCAACAATGTTGATTATATCGATAAAATTGAAAAAATTGAAAAAATTTGAAAAATTCCAAAAATCGATAAAACTGATAATATTGATAATATTGATATTATTCATAATATAGACGATAGCAACAATGTTGATAATATCGAAAAAATCGAAACAATTAAAAAAATTCGAAAAATTCAAAAAATTTCAAAAGTCGATAAAATTGATAAAATTGATAATATTGATAATATTGACAATGTAGATGATAGCAACAATGTTGATTATATCGATAAAATTGAAAAAATTGAAAAAATTGAAAAAATTGAAAAAATTTGAAAAATTTCAAAAATCGACAAAATTGATAATATTGATAATATTGATAATATTCACAATGTAGATGATAGCAACAATGTTGATTATATCGATAAAATTGAAAAAATTGAAAAAATTGAAAAAATTGAAAAAATTTGAAAATTTCAAAAATTTCAAAAATCGACAAAATTGATAATATTGATAATATTGATAATATTCACAATGTAGATGATAGCAACAATGTTGATTATATCGAAAAAATTGAAAAAATTGAAAAAATTCGAAAAATTCAAAAAATTCGAGAAATTCAAAAAATTTCAAAGATCGACAAAATTGATAATATTGATAATATTCACAATGTAGATGATAGCAACAATGTTGATTATATCGATAAAATTGAAAAAATTGAAAAAATTTGAAAAATTCCAAAAATCGATAAAACTGATAATATTGATAATATTGATAATATTCCCAATGTAGATGATAGCAACAATGTTGATAATATCGAAAAAATCGAAAAAATTAAAAAAATTCGAAAAATTCAAAAAATTTCAAAAGTCGATAAAATTGATAAAATTGATAATATTGATAATATTGACAATGTAGATGATAGCAACAATGTTGATTATATCGATAAAATTGAAAAAATTGAAAAAATTGAAAAAATTGAAAAAATCGATAATATTGATAATATTGATAATATTCTCAATGTAGATGATAGCAACAATGTTGATTATATCGAAAAAATTGAAAAAATTGAAAAAATTCGAAAAATTCAAAAAATTTCAAAAGTCGATAAAATTGATAATATTGATAATATTCACAATGTAGATGATAGCAACAATGTTGATTATATCGATAAAATTGAAAAAATTGAAAAAATTGAAAAATTAAAAATTGAAAAAATTGAAAAAATTGAAAAAACTTGAAAAATTCCAAAAATCAATAAAATTGATAATATTGATAATATTGATAATATTTCCAGCGTAGATGATAGCAACAATGTTGATAATATCGAAAAAATTGAAAAAATTGAAAAAATTGAAAAAATTGAAAAAATTCGAAAAATTCCAAAAATTTCGAAATTCGATAAAATTGACAAAATTGATAATATTGATAATATTGACAATGTAGATGATAGCAACAATGTTGATAATATCGAAAAAATTGAAAAAATTGAAAAAATTCGGAAAATTCAAAAAATTCCAAAAATTCCAAAAATGTCAAAAGTTGATAAAATTGATAATATTGATATAATTCACAATGTAGATGATAGCAACAATGTTGATACTTCCGAAAAAATTCAAAAAATTTCAAAAGTCGATAACATTGATAATATTGATAATATTGATAATATTGACAATGTAGATGATAGCAACAATGTTGATAATATCGAAAAAATTGAAAAAATTCAAAAAATTCGAAAAATTCAAAAAATTTCAAAAGTCGATAAAATTGATAATATTGATAATATTGATAATATTGACAATGTAGATGATAGCAACAATGTTGATTATATCGAAAAAATGGAAAAAATGGAAAAAATTCGAAAAATTCGAAAATTCAAAAATTTCAAAATCGATAAAATTGATAATATTGATAATATTGATAATATTCACAATGTTGATGATAGCAACAATGTTGATAATATCGATAAAATTGAAAAAATTGAAAAATTGAAAAAATTCAAAATCGATAAAATGATAAATTGATAATATTGATAATATTGACAATGTAGATGATAGCAACAATGTTGATTATATCGATAAAATTGAAAAAATTGAAAAAATTGAAAAATTAAAATAATATTGATAATATTAACAACGTACATGATAGCAACAATGTTGAGTATATCGATAAAATTGAAAAAATTGAAAAAATTCGAAAAATTTCAAAAATCGATAAAATTGATAATATTGATAATATTGATAATATTCCCAATGTAGATGATAGCAACAATGTTGATAATATCGAAAAAATCGAAAAAATTAAAAAAATTCGAAAAATTCAAAAAATTTCAAAAGTCGATAAAATTGATAATATTGATAATATTGATAATATTGACAATGTAGATGATAGCAACAATGTTGATTATATCGATAAAATTGAAAAAATTGAAAAAATTGAAAAAATTGAAAAAATTGAAAATTAAAAAATTGAAAATAACGATAAAATTGATAAAATTGATAATATTGATAATATTGACAATGTAGATGATAGCAACAATGTTGATAATAGCGAAAAAATTCCAAAAATTCCAAAAACTTCAAAAATCGACAAAATTTATAATATTGATAATATTGATAATATTCTCAATGTAGATGATAGCAACAATGTTGATTATATCGATAAAATTGAAAAAATTGAAAAAATTCGAAAAATTCCAAAAATCGATAAAACTGATAATATTGATAATATTGATATTATTCACAATGTAGATGATAGCAACAATGTTGATAATATCGAAAAAATCGAAAAATTAAAAAAATTCGAAAAATTCAAAAAATTTCAAAAGTCGATAAAATTGATAAAATTGATAATATTGATAATATTGACAATGTAGATGATAGCAACAATGTTGATTATATCGATAAAATTGAAAAAATTGAAAAAATTCGGAAAATTAAAAAAATTCGAAAAATTCAAAAAATTTCAAAAGTCGATAAAATTGATAATATTGATAATATTGATAATATTGACAATGTAGATGATAGCAACAATGTTGATAATATCGAAAAAATTGAAAAAATTGAAAAAATTCGAGAAATTCAAAAAATTGAAAAAATCGATAAAATTGATAATATTGATAATATTGATAATATTGACAATGTAGATGATAGCAACAATGTTGATAATATCGAAAAAATTGAAAAAATTGAAAAAATTGAAAAATTCAAAAAATTTCAAAAATCGATAAAATTGATAATATTGATAATATTGATACTATTCACAATGTAGATGATAGCAACAATGTTGATAATATCGAAAAAATTGAAAAAATTGAAAAAATTGAAAAAATTGAAAAAATTCGAAAAATTCGAAAAATTCAAAATTGATAATATTGATAATATTGATAATATTGACAATGTAGATGATAGCAACAATGTTGATTATATCGATAAAATTGAAAAAATTGAAAAAATTGAAAAAATTTAATATTGATAATATTAACAATGTAGATGATAGCAACAATGTTGATTATATCGATAAAATTGAAAAAATTGAAAAAATTTGAAAAATTCCAAAAATCGATAAAACTGATAATATTGATAATATTGATAATATTCCCAATGTAGATGATAGCAACAATGTTGATAATATCGAAAAAATCGAAAAATTAAAAAAATTCGAAAAATTCAAAAAATTTCAAAAGTCGATAAAATTGATAAAATTGATAATATTGATAATATTGACAATGTAGATGATAGCAACAATGTTGATTATATCGATAAAATTGAAAAAATTGAAAAAATTGAAAAAATTGAAAAATTTGAAAAATTCAAAAATCGATAAAACTGATAATATTGATAATATTGATAATATTTATAATGTAGATGATAGCAACAATGTTGATAATATCGAAAAAATTGAAAAAATTGAAAAAATTGAAAAAATTGAAAAAATTCGAAAAATTCAAAAATCGACAAAATTGATAATATTGATAATATTGATAATATTCACAATGTAGATGATAGCAACAATGTTGATTATATCGATAAAATTGAAAAAATTGAAAAAATTGAAAAAATTAAAAAAATTTCAAAAATCGATAAAATTGATAATATTGATAATATTGATAATATTCACAATGTAGATGATAGCAACAATGTTGATTATATCGATAAAATTGAAAAAATTGAAAAAATTCGAAAAATTCCAAAAATCGATAAAACTGATAATATTGATAATATTGATAATATTCACAATGTAGATGATAGCAACAATGTTGATAATATCGAAAAAATCGAAAAAATTAAAAAAATTCGAAAAATTCAAAAAATTTCAAAAGTCGATAAAATTGATAAAATTGATAATATTGATAATATTGACAATGTAGATGATAGCAACAATGTTGATTATATCGAAAAAATTGAAAAAATTGAAAAAATTGAAAAAATTTGAAAAATGCGAAAAATCGATAAAACTGATAATATTGATAATATTGATAATATTCACAATGTAGATGATAGCAACAATGTTGATAATATCGAAAAAATTGAAAAAATTGAAAAAATTCGAAAAATTCAAAAAATTTCAAAAATCGACAAAATTGATAATATTGATAATATTGACAATGTAGATGATAGCAACAATGTTGATTATATCGATAAAATTGAAAAAATTGAAAAAATTGAAAAAATTGAAAAAATTGAAAAAATTGAAAAAATCTGAAAAATTCCAAAAATCGATAAAACTGATAATATTGATAATATTGATAATATTCCCAATGTAGATGATAGCAACAATGTTGATAATATCGAAAAAATTGAAAAAATTGAAAAAAATTGAAAAAATGTGAAAAATTCCAAGAATCGATAAAATTGATAAAATTGATAATATTGATAATATTGACAATGTAGATGATAGCAACAATGTTGATAATATCGAAAAAATTGAAAAAATTGAAAAAATTCGGAAAAATCAAAAAATTTCAAAAATCGAAAAATTGATAAAATTGATAATATTGATAATATTCACAATGTAGATGATAGCAACAATGTTGATAATATCGAAAAAATTGAAAAAATTGAAAAAATTCGAAAAATTCAAAAAATTACAAAAATCAATAAAATTGATAATATTGATAATATTGATAATATTCACAATGTAGATGATAGCAACAATGTTTATAAAATCGAAAAAATTGAAAAAATTTGAAAAATTCCAAAATTCGAAAAATAAAATTCAAAAGTCGATAAAATTGATAATATTGATAATATTGATAATATTCACAATGTAGATGATAGCAACAATGTTGATAATATCGAAAAAATTGAAAAAATTGAAAAAATTTGAAAAATTCAAAAAATATCAAAACTCGATAAAATTGATAAAATTGATAAAATTGATAATATTGATAATATTGACAATGTAGATGATAGCAACAATGTTGATAATATCGAAAAAATTACAAAAATTCTAAAAATTCTAAAAATTTCAAAAGTTGATAAAATTGATAATATTGATAATATTGACAATGTAGATGATAGCAACAATGTTGATTATATCGATAAAATTGAAAAAATTGAAAAAAATGAAAAAATTTGAAAAATTCAAAAAATCGATAAAACTGATAATATTGATAATATTCCCAATGTAGATGATAGCAACAATGTTGATAATATCGAAAAAATTAAAAAAATTGAAAAATTCGAAAAATTCAAAAAATTTCAAAAGTCGATAAAATTGATAATATTGATAATATTGATAATATTGACAATGTAGATGATAGCAACAATGTTGATTATATCGACAAAATTGAAAAAATTGAAAAAATTGAAAAAATTGAAAAAATTGAAAAAATTGAAAAAATTTGAAAAATTCCAAAAATCGATAAAACTGATAATATTGATAATATTGATAATATTCCCAATGTAGATGATAGCAACAATGTTGATAATATCGAAAAAATTGAAAAAATTGAAAAAATTCGAAAAATTCAAAAAATTTCAAAATTCGATAAAATTGACAAAATTGATAATATTGATAATATTGACAATGTAGATGATAGCAACAATGTTGATTATATCGATAAAATTGAAAAAATTGAAAAAATTCGAAAAATTCCAAAAATTTCAAAAGTCGATAAAATTGATAAAATTGATAATATTGATAATATTGACAATGTAGATGATAGCAACAATGTTGATAATATCGAAAAAATTGAAAAAATTGAAAAAATTCGAAAAATTCAAAAAATTTCAAAAGTCGATAAAATTGATAAAATTGATAATATTGATAATATTGACAATGTAGATGATAGCAACAATGTTGATTATATCGATAAAATTGAAAAAATTGAAAAAATTGAAAAAATTGAAAAAATTGATAATATTTATAATATTGATAATATTCACAATGTAGATGATAGCAACAATGTTGATTATATCGATAAAATTGAAAAAATTGAAAAAATTCGAAAAATTCAAAAAATTTCAAAAATCGATAAAATCGATAATATTGATAATATTCACAATGTAGATGATAGCAACAATGTTGATAATATCGAAAATATCGAAAAAATTCAAAAAATTCGAAAAATTCAAAAAATTCAAAAGTCGATAAAATTGATAAAATTGATAATATTGATAATATTTACAATGTAGATGATAGCAACAATGTTGATAATATCGAAAAAATCGAAAAAATTGAAAAAAATTCGAAAAATTCAAAAAATTTCAAAAGTCGATAAAATTAATAAAATTGATAATATTGATAATATTTACAATGTAGATGATAGCAACAATGTTGATTATATCGATAAAATTGAAAAAATTGAAAAAATTGAAAAAATTGAAAAAATTCGGAAAATTTCAAAAATCGATAAAACTGATAATATTGATAATATTGACAATGTAGATGATAGCAACAATGTTGATAATATCGAAAAAATTGAAAAAATTGAAAAAATTCGAAAAATTCAAAAATTCAAAAATCGATAAAATTGATAATATTGATAATATTGATAATATTCACAATGTAGATGATAGCAACAATGTTGATTATATCGATAAAATTGAAAAAATTGAAAAAATTTGAAAAATTCCAAAAATCGATAAAACTGATAATATTGATAATATTGATAATATTCCCAATGTAGATGATAGCAACAATGTTGATAATATCGAAAAAATCGAAAAAATTAAAAAAATTCGAAAAATTCAAAAAATTTCAAAAGTCGATAAAATTGATAAAATTGATAATATTGATAATATTGACAATGTAGATGATAGCAACAATGTTGATTATATCGATAAAATTGAAAAAATTGAAAAAATTGAAAAAATTGAAAAATTCAAAAAATTTCAAAAATCGATAAAATTGATAATATTGATAATATTGATAATATTCACAATGTAGATGATAGCAACAATGTTGATAATATCGAAAAAATTGAAAAAATTGAAAAAATTCGAAAAGTTACAAAAATCGAAGAAATTGATAATATTGATAATATTGACAATGTAGATGATAGCAACAATGTTGATTATATCGATAAAATTGAAAAAATTGAAAAAATTGAAAAAATTGAAAAAATTGAAAAAATTGAAAAAATTTGAAAAATTCAAAAATCGATAAAACTGATAATATTGATAATATTGATAATATTCACAATGTAGATGATAGCAACAATGTTGATAATATCGAAAAAATTGAAAAAATTGAAAAAATTGAAAAAAATTCGAAAAATTCAAAAAATTTGAAAAGTCGATAAAATTGATAATATTGATAATATTGACAATGTAGATGATAGCAACAATGTTGATTATATCGAAAAAATTGAAAAAATTGAAAAAATTTGTAACATTCCAAAAATCGATAAAACTGATAATATTGATAATATTCTCAATGTAGATGATAGCAACAATGTTGATTATATCGAAAAAATTGAAAAAATTGAAAAAATTCGAAAAATTCCAAAAATCGATAAAACTGATAATATTGATAATATTGATAATATTCCCAATGTAGATGATAGCAACAATGTTGATAATATCGAAAAAATCGAAAAAATTAAAAAAATTCGAAAAATTCAAAAAATTTCAAAAGTCGATAAAATTGATAAAATTGATAATATTGATAATATTGACAATGTAGATGATAGCAACAATGTTGATTATATCGATAAAATTGAAAAAATTGAAAAAATTGAAAAAATTGAAAGTTCCAAAAATTTCAAAAATCGACAAAATTGATAATATTGATAATATTGATAATATTCACAATGTAGATGATAGCAACAATGTTGATAATATCGAAAAAATTGAAAAAATTGAAAAAATTCGGAAAATTCAAAAAATTCAAAAATCGATAAAATTGATAATATTGATAATATTCACAATGTAGATGATAGCAACAATGTTGATAATATCGAAAAAATTGAAAAAATTGAAAAAATTGAAAAAATTGAAAAAATTCGAAAAATTCAAAAAATTTCAAAAATCGATAAAACTGATAATATTGATAATATTGATAATATTCACAATGTAGATGATAGCAACAATGTTGATAATATCGATAAAATTGAAAAAATTGAAAAAATTGAAAAAATTCGAAAATACAAATAATTTCAAAATTCGATAAAATTGACAAAATTGATAATATTGATAATATTGACAATGTAGATGATAGCAACAATGTTGATAATATCGAAAAAATTGAAAAAATTGAAAAAATTCGGAAAATTCAAAAAATTCGAAAAATTCAAAAAATTTCAAAAGTCGATAAAATTGATAATATTGATATTATTGACAATGTAGATGATAGCAACAATGTTGATAATATCGAAAAAATTGAAAAAATTAAAAAAAATTCGGAAAATTCAAAAAATGTCAAAAGTCGATAAAATTGATAATATTGATAATATTGATAATATTGACAATGTAGATGATAGCAACAATGTTGATAATATCGAAAAAATCGAAAAAATTGAAAAAATTCGAAAAATTCAAAAAATTTCAAAAGTCGATAAAATTGATAAAATTGATAATATTGATAATATTGACAATGTAGATGATAGCAACAATGTTGATAATATCGAAAAAATTGAAAAAATTGAAAAAATTGAAAAAAATCAAAAAATTTCAAAATTCGATAAAATTGACAAAATTGATAATATTGATAATATTGACAATGTAGATGATAGCAACAATGTTGATTATATCGATAAAATTGAAAAAATTGAAAAAATTGAAAAAATTTGAAAAATTCCAAAAATCGATAAAACTGATAATATTGATAATATTGATAATATTGACAATGTAGATGATAGCAACAATGTTGATAATATCGAAAAAATTCAAAAAATTCGAAAAATTCAAAAAATTTCAAAAATCGACAAAATTGATAATATTGATAATATTGATAATATTCATAATGTAGATGATAGCAACAATGTTGATTATATCGATAAAATTGAAAAAATTGAAAAAATTGAAAAAATTGAAAAAATTGAAAAAATTGAAAAAATTTGAAAAATTCCAAAAATCAATAAAACTGATAATATTGATAATATTGATAATATTCCCAATGTAGATGATAGCAACAATGTTGATAATATCGAAAAAATTGAAAAAATTGAAAAAATTCGAAAAATTCAAAAAATTTCAAAATTCGATAAAATTGACAGAATTGATAATATTGATAATATTGACAATGTAGATGATAGCAACAATGTTGATTATATCGATAAAATTGAAAAAATTGAAAAAATTTGAAAAATTCAAAAAATTTCAAAAATCGACAAAATTGATAAAATTGATAATATTGATAATATTGACAATGTAGATGATAGCAACAATGTTGATAATATCGAAAAAATTCAAAAAATTCAAAAAATTCGAAAAATTCAAAAAATTTCAAAATTCGATAAAATTGACAAAATTGATAATATTGATAATATTGACAATGTAGATGATAGCAACAATGTTGATTATATCGATAAAATTGAAAAAATTGAAAAAATTGAAAAAATTTGAAAAATTCCAAAAATCGATAAAACTGATAATATTGATAATATTCGCAATGTAGATGATAGCAACAATGTTGATTATATCGATAAAATTGAAAAAATTGAAAAAATTTGAAAAATTCCAAAAATCGATAAAACTGATAATATTGATAATATTGATAATATTCCCAATGTAGATGATAGCAACAATGTTGATAATATCGAAAAAATCGAAAAAATTAAAAAAATTCGAAAAATTCAAAAAATTTCAAAAGTCGATAAAATTGATAAAATTGATAATATTGATAATATTGACAATGTAGATGATAGCAACAATGTTGATAATATCGAAAAAATTGAAAAAATTAAAAAAATTCCAAAAATATCAAAAGTCGATAAAATTGATAATATTGATAATATTGATATTATTCATAATGTAGATGATTGCAACAATGTTGATACATCCGAAAAAATTCAAAAAATGAAAAAATTCGAAAAATTCAAAAATTTCAAAAGTCGATAAAATTGATAATATTGATAATATTGATATTATTCATAAAGTAGATGATAGCAACAATGTTGATAATATCGAAAAAATTGAAAAAATTGAAAAATTGAAATATTCGAAAAATTCAAAAAATTTCAAAAGTCGATAAAATTGATAATATTGATAATATTGATAATATTCACAATGTAGATGATAGCAACAATGTTGATAATATCGAAAAAATTGAAAAAATTGAAAAAATTCGAAAAATTCAAAAAATTTCAAAAGTCGATAAAATTGATAAAATTGATAATATTGATAATATTGACAATGTAGATGATAGCAACAATGTTGATTATATCGATAAAATTGAAAAAATTGAAAAAATTGAAAAAATTGAAAAAATTTGAAAAATTCAAAAAATTGATAAAACTGATAATATTGATAATATTCACAATGTAGATGATAGCAACAATGTTGATAATATCGAAAAAATTGAAAAAATTGAAAAAATTCAAAAAATTCGAAAAATTCAAAAAATTTCAAAAGTCGATAAAATTGATAATATTGATAATATTGATATTATTCACAATGTAGATGATAGCAACAATGTTGATTATATCGAAAAAATTGAAAAAATTGAAAAAATTCAAAAAATTAAAAAAATGTCAAAACTCGATAAAACTGATAAAATTGATAATATTGATAATATTCACAATGTAGATGATAGCAACAATGTTGATAATATCGAAAAAATTGAAAAAATTGAAAAAATTCGGAAAATTCAAAAAATTCGAAAAATTCAAAAAATGTCAAAACTCGATAAAATTGATAAAATTGATAATATTGATAATATTGACAATGTAGATGATAGCAACAATGTTGATAATATCGAAAAAATTGAAAAAATTGAAAAAATTCGAAAAATTCAAAAAATTCAAATGCCGATAAAATTGATAAAATTGATAATATTGATAATATTGACAATGTAGATGATAGCAACAATGTTGATAATATCGAAAAAATTGAAAAAATTGAAAAAATTCAAAAAATTTCAAAAGTCGATAAAATTGATAAAATTGATAATATTGATAATATTCACAATGTAGATGATAGCAACAATGTTGCTAATATCGTTAAATTTAAAAAAAATGAAAAAATTGAAAAAATTGAAAAAATTTGAAAAATTCAAAAATTTCAAAAGTCGATAAAATTGATAATATTGATAATATTGATAATATTCACTATGTAGATGATAGCAACAATGTTGATTATATCGATAAAATTGAAAAAATTGAAAAAATTCAAAAAATTCAAAAATTTCAAAAGTCGATAAAATTGATAATATTGATAATATTGACATTATTCACAATGTAGATGATAGCAACAATGTTGATAATATCGAAAAAATTGAAAAAATTGAAAAAATTCGGAAAATTCAAAAAATTTCAAAAATCGATAAAATTGATAATATTGATAATATTGACAATGTAGATGATAGCAACAATGTTGATTATATCGATAAAATTGAAAAAATTGAAAAAATTGAAAAAATTGAAAAAATTGAAAAAATTGAAAAAATTGAAAAAATTGAAAATTGAAAATTCAAAATATGATAATATTGATAATATTGACAATGTACATGATAGCAACAATGTTGATAATATCGAAAAAATTGAAAAAATTGAAAAAATTCGAAAAATTCAAAAAATTTCAAAAATCGATTAAATTGATAATATTGATAATATTGATAATATTGACAATGTAGATGATAGCAACAATGTTGATTATATCGATAAAATTGAAAAAATTGAAAAAATTGAAATAAATTGAAAAAATTTCAAAAATCGATAAAATTGATAATATTGATAATATTCACAATGTAGATGATAGCAACAATGTTGATAATATCGAAAAAATTGAAAAAATTGAAAAAATTCGAAAAATTCAAAAAATTTCAAAAGTCGATAAAATTGATAATATTGATAATATTGATAATATTCACAATGTAGATGATAGCAACAATGTTGATTATATCGATAAAATTGAAAAAATTGAAAAAATTGAAAAAATTGAAAAAATTGAAAAAATTTGAAAAATTCCAAAAATCGATAAAACTGATAATATTGATAATATTGATAATATTCCCAATGTAGATGATAGCAACAATGTTGATAATATCGAAAAAATTGAAAAAATTGAAAAAATTCCAAAAATTTCAAAATTCGATAAAATTGACAAAATTGATAATATTGATAATATTGACAATGTAGATGATAGCAACAATGTTGATAATATCGAAAAAATTGAAAAAATTGAAAAAATTCGGAAAATTCAAAAAATTTCAAAAGTCGATAAAATTGATAAAATTGATAATATTGATAATATTGACAATGTAGATGATAGCAACAATGTTGATTATATCGATAAAATTGAAAAAATTGAAAAAATTCGAAAAATTCCGAAATTTCAAAACCGATAAAATTGATAATATTGATAATATTGATAATATTGACAATGTAGATGATAGCAACAATGTTGATTATATCGAAAAAATGAAAAATTGAAAAAATTTGAAAAATTCAAAAAATTTCAAAAATCGACAAAATTGATAATATTGATAATATTGATAATATTCACAATGTAGATGATAGCAACAATGTTGATTATATCGATAAAATTGAAAAAATTGGAAAAATTTGAAATATTCCAAAAATTTCAAAAATCGATAAAATTGATAATATTGATAATATTCACAATGTAGATGATAGCAACAATGTTGATAATATCGAAAAAATTGAAAAAATTAAAAAAATTCGAAAAAATTCAAAAAATTTCAAAAGTCGATAAAATTGATAAAATTGATAATATTGATAATATTGACAATGTAGATGATAGCAACAATGTTGATTATATCGATAAAATTGAAAAAATTGAAAAAATTCGAAAAATTCAAAAAATTTCAAAAATTCGATAAAATTGATAAAATTGATAATATTGATAATATTCACAATGTAGATGATAGCAACAATGTTGATTATATCGATAAAATTGAAAAAGTTGAAAAAATTTGAAAAATTTCAAAAATTTCAAAAATCGACAAAATTGATAATATTGATAATATTCACAATGTAGATGATAGCAACAATGTTGATTATATCGATAAAATTGAAAAAATTGAAAAAATTGAAAAAATTGAAAAAATTGAAAAAATTTAAAAAATTTCAAAAATCGATAAAACTGATAATATTGATAATATTGATAATATTTCCAATGTAGATGATAGAAACAATGTGGAGAATATCGAAAAAATTGAAAAAATTGAAAACATTCGAGAAATTCAAAAAATTTCAAAATTCGATAAAATTGATAATATTGATAATATTGATAATATTCATAATGTAGATGATAGCAACAATGTTGATAATATCGAAAAAACTGAAGAAATTGAAATATTCGGAAAATTCAAAAAATTTCATTGATAATATTGATAATATTGACAATGTAGATGATAGCAACAATGTTGATATATCGAAAAATTGAAAAATTGAAAAAATTGAAAAATGATAATATTGATAATGTTCCCAATGTAGATGATAGCAACAATGTTGATAATATCGAAAAAATAAAAAAATTCAAAAAATTCGAAAAATTCAAAAAATTTCAAAAGTCGATAAAATTGATAAAATTGATAATATTGATAATATTGACAATGTAGATGATAGCAACAATGTTGATTATATCGATAAAATTGAAAAAATTGAAAAAATTGAAAAAATTTGAAAAATTCCAAAAATCGATAAAACTGATAATATTGATAATATTCGCAATGTAGATGATAGCAACAATGTTGATAATATCGAAAAAATCGAAAAAATTCAAAAAATTCGAAAAATTCAAAAAATTTCAAAAGTCGATAAAATTGATAATATTGATAATATTGATATTATTCATAATGTAGATGATAGCAACAATGTTGATTATATCGATAAAATTGAAAAAATTGAAAAAATTGAAAAAAATTGAAAAAATTGAAAAATTTGAAAAATTTCAAAATTCGATAAAATGGACAAAATTGATAATATTGATAATATTTACAATGTAGATGATAGCAACAATGTTGATAATATCGAAAAAATTGAAAAAATTGAAAAAATTCGAAAAATTCAAAAAATTTCAAAATTCGATAAAATTGACAAAATTGATAATATTGATAATATTGACAATGTAGATGATAGCAACAATGTTGATTATATCGATAAAATTGAAAAAATTGAAAAAATTGAAAAAATTTGAAAAATTCCAAAAATCGATAAAACTGATAATATTGATAATATTCACAATGTAGATGATAGCAACAATGTTGATAATATCGAAAAAATTGAAAAAATTCAAAAAATTCGAAAAATTCGAAAAATTCAAAAAATTTCAAAAGTCGATAACATTGATAATATTGATAATATTGATATTATTCACAATGTAGATGATAGCAACAATGTTGATTATATCGATAAAATTGAAAAAATTGAAAAAATTGAAAAAATTGAAAAAATTGAAAAAATTGAAAAAATTGATAATATTGATAATATTGATAATATTCACAATGTAGATGATAGCAACAATGTTGATAATATCGAAAAAATTGAAAAAATTGAAAAAATTCGAAAAATTCAAAAAATTTCAAAATTCGATAAAATTGATAAAATTGATAATATTGATAATATTGACAATGTAGATGATAGCAACAATGTTGATTATATCGATAAAATTGAAAAAATTGAAAAAATTCAAAAAATTCGAAAAATTCAAAAAATTTCAAAAGTCGATAAAATTGATAATATTGATAATATTGATAATATTCACAATGTAGATGATAGCAACAATGTTGATTATATCGAAAAAATTGAAAAAATTGAAAAAATTGAAAAATTGAAAAAATTGAAAAAATTGAAAAAATTTGAAAAATTCCAAAAATCGATAAAATTGATAACATTGATAATATTGATATTACTCACAATGTAGATGATAGCAACAATGTTGATAATATCGAAAAAATTGAAAAAATTGAAAAAATTCGAAATATTTCAAAAATTTCAAAAATCGACAAAATTTGTAATATTGATAATATTGATAATATTGACAATGTAGATGATAGCAACAATGTTGATTATATCGATAAAATTGAATAAATTGAAAAAATTCAAAAAATTCGAAAAATTCAAAAAATTTCAAAAGTCGATAAAATTGATAATATTGATAATATTGATAATATTCACAATGTAGATGATAGCAACAATGTTGATTATATCGATAAAATTGAAAAAATTGAAAAAAATTGAAAAATTCAAAAAATTTCAAAAGTCGATAAAATTGATAAAATTGATAATATTGATAATATTCACAATGTAGATGATAGCAACAATGTTGATAATATCGAAAAAATTGAAAAAATTGAAAAAATTCGAAAAATTCAAAAAATTTCAAAAGTCGATAAAATTGATAATATTGATAATATTGATAATATTCACAATGTAGATGATAGCAACAATGTTGATAATATCGAAAAAATTGAAAAAATTGAAAAAATTCGAAAAATTCAAAAAATTTCAAAAGTCGATAAAATTGATAATATTGATAATATTGATAATATTGACAATGTAGATGATAGCAACAATGTTGATAATATCGAAAAAATCGAAAAAATTAAAAAAATTCGAAAAATTCAAAAAATTTCAAAATTCGATAAAATTGACAAAATTGATAATATTGATAATATTGACAATGTAGATGATAGCAACAATGTTGATTATATCGATAAAATTGAAAAAATTGAAAAAATTGAAAAAATTTGAAAAATTCCAAAAATCGATAAAACTGATAATATTGATAATATTCCCAATGTAGATGATAGCAACAATGTTGATAATATCGAAAAAATTCAAAAAATTCAAAAAATTCGAAAAATTCAAAAAATTTCAAAAGTCGATAAAATTGATAATATTGATAATATTGATATTATTCATAATGTAGATGATAGCAACAATGTTGATTATATCGATAAAATTGAAAAAATTGAAAAAATTGAAAAAATTGAAAAAAATGAAAAAATTGAAAAAATTGAAAAATTCAAAAATCGATAAAACTGATAATATTGATAATATTGATAATATTCCCAATGTAGATGATAGCAACAATGTTGATAATATCGAAAAAATTGAAAAAATTGAAAAAATTCGAAAAATTCAAAAAATTTCAAAATTCGATAAAATTGACAAAATTGATAATATTGATAATATTGACAATGTAGATGATAGCAACAATGTTGATTATATCGATAAAAATGAAAAAATTGAAAAAATCTGAAAAATTCCAAAAATCGATAAAACTGATAATATTGATAATATTCACAATGTAGATGATAGCAACAATGTTGATAATATCGAAAAAATTGAAAAAATTCAAAAAATTCGAAAAATTCAAAAAATTCGAAAAATTCAAAAAATTTCAAAAGTCGATAAAATTGATAATATTGATAATATTGATATTATTCATAATGTAGATGATAGCAACAATGTTGATTATATCGATAAAATTGAAAAAATTGAAAAAATTGAAAAAATTGAAAAAATTGAAAAAATTTGAAAAATTCCAAAAATCAATAAAACTGATAATATTGATAATATTCCCAATGTAGATGATAGCAACAATGTTGATAATATCGAAAAAATTGAAAAAATTCGAAAAATTCAAAAAATTTCAAAATTCGATAAAATTGACAAAATTGATAATATTGATAATATTGACAATGTAGATGATAGCAACAATGTTGATTATATCGACAAAATTGAAAAAATTGAAAAAATTCGGAAAATTCAAAAAATTCGAAAAATTCAAAAAATTTCAAAAGTCGATAACATTGATAATATTGATAATATTGATATTATTCATAATGTAGATGATAGCAACAATGTTGATAATATCGATAAAATTGAAAAAATTGAAAAAATTGAAAAAATTGAAAAAATTGAAAAAATTGAAAAAATTGAAAAAATTGAAAAAATTGAAAAATTCCAAAAATCAATAAAACTGATAATATTGATAATATTGATAATATTCCCAATGTAGATGATAGCAACAATGTTGATAATATCGAAAAAATTGAAAAAATTGAAAAAATTCGAAAAATTCAAAAAATTTCAAAATTCGATAAAATTGATAAAATTGATAATATTGATAATATTGACAATGTAGATGATAGCAACAATGTTGATTATATCGATAAAATTGAAAAATTGAAAAAATTGAAAAAATTCGAAAAATTCAAAAATTCAAAAATCGATAAAATTGATAATATTGATAATATTGATAATATTCACAATGTAGATGATAGCAACAATGTTGATAATATCGAAAAAATTGAAAAAATTGAAAAAATTTGAAATATTCCAAAAATTTCAAAATTCGATAAAATTGACAAAATTGATAATATTGATAATATTGACAATGTAGATGATAGCAACAATGTTGATTATATCGATAAAATTGAAAAAATTGAAAAAATTCGAAAAATTCAAAAAATTTCAAAATTCGATAAAATTGATAAAATTGATAATATTGATAATATTGACAATGTAGATGATAGCAACAATGTTGATTATATCGATAAAATTGAAAAAATTGAAAAAATTGAAAAAATTGAAAAAATCGATAATATTGATAATATTGATAATATTCGCAATGTAGATGATAGCAACAATGTTGATTATATCGATAAAATTGAAAAAATTGAAAAAGATAAAACTGATAATATTGATAATATTGATAATATTCACAATGTAGATGATAGCAACAATGTTGATAATATCGAAAAAATTGAAAAAATTCGAAAAATTCAAAAAATTTCAAAATTCGATAAAATTGACAAAATTGATAATATTGATAATATTGACAATGTAGATGATAGCAACAATGTTGATTATATCGATAAAATTGAAAAAATTGAAAAAATTGAAAAAATTTGAAAAATTCTAAAAATCGATAAAACTGATAATATTGATAATATTCCCAATGTAGATGATAGCAACAATGTTGATAATATCGAAAAAATTCAAAAAATTCAAAAAATTCGAAAAATTCAAAAAATTCAAAAAATTTCAAAAGTCGATAACATTGATAATATTGATAATATTGATATTATTCATAATGTAGATGATAGCAACAATGTTGATTATATCGATAAAATTGAAAAAATTGAAAAAATTGAAAAAAATGAAAAAATTGAAAAAATTGAAAAAATTGAAAAATTCCAAAAATCAATAAAACTGATAATATTGATAATATTTCCAATGTAGATGATAGCAACAATGTTGATAATATCGAAAAAATTGAAAAAATTGAAAAAATTGAAAAAATTGAAAAAATTCGAAAAATTCAAAAAATTTCAAAAATCGACAAAATTGATAATATTGATAATATTGATAATATTGACAATGTAGATGATAGCAACAATGTTGATAATATCGAAAAAATTGAAAAAATTGAAAAAATTCGAAAAATTCAAAAAATTTCAAAAATTCGATAAAATTGATAAAATTGATAATATTGATAATATTGACAATGTAGATGATAGCAACAATGTTGATAATATCGAAAAAATTGAAAAAATTCGAAAAATTCAAAAAATTTCAAAATTCGATAAAATTGATAAAATTGATAATATTGATAATATTGACAATGTAGATGATAGCAACAATGTTGATTATATCGATAAAATTGAAAAAATTGAAAAAATTGAAAAAATTTCAAAAATCGATAAAACTGATAATATTGATAATATTGATAATATTCACAATGTAGATGATAGCAACAATGTTGATAATATCGAAAAAATCGAAAAAATTAAAAAAATTCGAAAAATTCAAAAAATTTCAAAATTCGATAAAATTGACAAAATTGATAATATTGATAATATTGACAATGTAGATGATAGCAACAATGTTGATTATATCGATAAAATTGAAAAAATTGAAAAAATTGAAAAAATTTGAAAAATTGAAAAAATTGAAAAAATTGAAAAAATTGAAAAAATTCGGAAAATTCCAAAAATCGATAAAACTGATAATATTGATAATATTGATAATATTCCCAATGTAGATGATAGCAACAATGTTGATAATATCGAAAAAATAAAAAAATTCAAAAAATTCGAAAAATTCAAAAAATTTCAAAAGTCGATAACATTGATAATATTGATAATATTGATATTATTCATAATGTAGATGATAGCAACAATGTTGATTATATCGATAAAATTGAAAAAATTGAAAAAATTGAAAAAATTGAAAAAATTGAAAAAATTGAAAAAATTGAAAAAATTTGAAAAATTCCAAAAATCAATAAAACTGATAATATTGATAATATTGATAATATTCCCAATGTAGATGATAGCAACAATGTTGATAATATCGAAAAAATTGAAAAAATTGAAAAAATTCGAAAAATTCAAAAAATTTCAAAAATCGACAAAATTGATAATATTGATAATATTGATAATATTGACAATGTAGATGATAGCAACAATGTTGATTATATCGATAAAATTGAAAAAATTGAAAAAATTGAAAAAAATGAAAAAATTGAAGAAATTGAAAAAATTGAAAAAATTGAAAAAATTGAAAAAACTTGAAAAATTCCAAAAATCAATAAAACTGATAATATTGATAATATTTCCAATGTAGAAGATAGCAACAATGTTCATAATATCGAAAAAATTCAAATAATTCTAAAAATTCAAAAAATTTCTAAATACGATAAAATTGACAAAATTGATGATATTGATAATATTGACAATGTAGATGATAGCAACAATGTTGATTATATCGATAAAATTCAAAAAATTCAAAAAATTCAAAAAATTCAAAAAATTCAAAAAATTCAAAAAATTTCAAAAGTCGATAACATTGATAATATTGATAATATTGATATTATTCATAATGTAGATGATAGCAACAATGTTGATTATATCGATAAAATTGAAAAAATTGAAAAAATTGAAAAAAATGAAAAAATTGAAGAAATTGAAAAAATTGAAAAAATTGAAAAAATTTGAAAAATTCCAAAAATCAATAAAACTGATAATATTGATAATATTGATAATATTTCCAATGTAGATGATAGCAACAATGTTGATAATATCGAAAAAATTCGGAAAATTCAAAAAATTTCAAAATTCGATAAAATTGACAAAATTGATAATATTGATAATATTGACAATGTAGATGATAGCAACAATGTTGATTATATCGATAAAATTGAATAAATTGAAAAAATTCAAAAAATTCGAAAAATTCAAAAAATTCAAAAAATTTCAAACGTCGATTAAATTGATAATATTGATAATATTAATATTATTTATAATGTAGATGATAGCAACAATGTTGATAATATCGAAAAAATCGAAAAAATTAAAAAAATTCGAAAAATTCAAAATTTTCAAAATTCGATAAAATTGACAAAATTGATAATATTGATAATATTGACAATGTAGATGATAGCAACAATGTTGATTATATCGATAAAATTCAAAAAATTCAAAAAATTCGAAAAATTCAAAAAATTTCAAAATTCGATAAAATTGACAAAATTGATAATATTGATAATGTTGACAATGTAGATGATAGCAACAATGTTGATTATATCGATAAAATTGAAAAAATTGAAAAAATTGAAAAAATTTGAAAAATTCCAAAAATCGATAAAACTGATAATATTGATAATATTCCCAATGTAGATGATAGCAACAATGTTGATAATATCGAAAAAATTCAAAAAATTCAAAAAATTCGAAAAATTCAAAAAATTTCAAAAGTCGATAAAATTGATAATATTGATAATATTGATATTATTCATAATGTAGATGATAGCAACAATGTTGATAATATCGAAAAAATTGAAAAAATTGAAAAAATTGAAAAAAATTGAAAAATTGAAAAAATTGAAAAAATTGAAAAAATTGAAAAAATTTGAAAAATACCAAAAATCGATAAAACTGATAATATTGATAATATTGACAATGTAGATGATAGCAACAATGTTGATAATATCGAAAAAATTGAAAAAATTGAAAAAATTCGAAAAAATTCAGAAAATGACAAAAGTTGATAATATTGATAATATTGACAATGTAGATGATAGCAACAATGTTGATAATATCGAAAAAATTGAAAAAATTGAAAAAATTCAAAAAATTCGAAAAATTCAAAAAATTTCAAAAGTCGATAAAATTGATAATATTGATAATATTGATATTATTCATAATGTAGATGATAGCAACAATGTTGATTATATCGATAAAATTGAAAAAATTGAAAAAATTGAAAAAATTGAAAAAATTGAAAAAATTTGAAAAATTCCAAAAATCGATAAAACTGATAATATTGATAATATTCAGAAGAAAAAATTGAAAAATTAAAAATCGAAAAATTGATAAAATTGATAATATTCACAATGTATATGATAGCAACAATGTGATAATATCGAAAAAATCGAAAAAATGGAAAAATTGAAAAATTGAAAAATTGATAATATTGAAATTCATAATGTAGATGATAGCAACAATGTTGATTATATCGATAAAGTTGAATAAATTGAAAAAATTCAAAAAATTCGAAAAATTCAAAAAATTTCAAAAGTCGATAAAATTGATAATATTGATAATATTGATAATATTCACAATGTAGATGATAGCAACAATGTTGATTATATCGATAAAATTGAAAAAATTGAAAAAATTGAAAAAATTCAAAAAATTTCAAAAATCGATAAAACTGATAATATTGATAATATTCGCAATGTAGATGATAGCAACAATGTTGATAATATCGAAAAAATTGAAAAAATTGAAAAAATTTGAAAAATTCCAAAAATCGATAAAACTGATAATATTGATAATATTGATAATATTCCCAATGTAGATGATAGCAACAATGTTGATAATATCGAAAAAATTCGAAAAATTCGAAAAATTCGAAAAATTCAAAAAATTTCAAAAGTCGATAAAATTGATAAAATTGATAATATTGATAATATTGACAATGTAGATGATAGCAACAATGTTGATTATATCGATAAAATTGAAAAAATTCAAAAAATTCGAAAAATTCGAAAAATTCAAAAAATTTCAAAAGTCGATAAAATTGATAATATTGATAATATTGATAATATTCACAATGTAGATGATAGCAACAATGTTGATTATATCGATAAAATTGAAAAAATTGAAAAAATTGAAAAAATTGAAAAAATTGAAAAAATTGAAAAAATTTGAAAAATTCCAAAAATCAATAAAACTGATAATATTGATAATATTGATAATATTCCCAATGTAGATGATAGCAACAATGTTGATAATATCGAAAAAATTGAAAAAATTGAAAAATTCGAAAAATTCAAAAAATTTCAAAATTCGATAAAATTGATAAAATTGATAATATTGATAATATTGACAATGTAGATGATAGCAACAATGTTGATTATATCGATAAAATTGAAAAAATTGAAAAAATTGAAAAAATTTGAAAATTTCAAAAAATTTCAAAAGTCGATAAAATTGATAATATTGATAATATTGATATTATTCACAATGTAGATGATAGCAACAATGTTGATAATATCGAAAAAATCGAAAAAATTGAAAAAATTCGAAAAATTCAAAAAATTTCAAAATTCGATAAAATTGATAAAATTGATAATATTGATAATATTGACAATGTAGATGATAGCAACAATGTTGATTATATCGATAAAATTGAAAAAATTGAAAAAATTCGAAAAATTCAAAAAATTTCAAAATTCGATAAAATTGATAAAATTGATAATATTGATAATATTGACAATGTAGATGATAGCAACAATGTTGATTATATCGATAAAATTGAAAAAATTGAAAAAATTGAAAAAATTTGAAAAATTCCAAAAATCGATAAAACTGATAATATTGATAATATTCGCAATGTAGATGATAGCAACAATGTTGATTATATCGATAAAATTGAAAAAATTGAAAAAATTTGAAAAATTCAAAAAATCGATAAAACTGATAATATGGATAATATTGATAATATTTCCAATGTAGATGATAGCAACAATGTTGATAATATCGAAAAAATCGAAGAAATTAAAAAATTCGAAAAATTCAAAAAATTTCAAAATTCGATAAAATTGACAAAATTGATAATATTGATAATATTGACAATGTAGATGATAGCAACAATGTTGATTATATCGATAAAATTGAAAAAATTGAAAAAATTGAAAAAATTTGAAAAATTCCAAAAATCGATAAAACTGATAATATTGATAATATTCCCAATGTAGATGATAGCAACAATGTTGATAATATCGAAAAAATTCAAAAAATTCAAAAAATTCAAAAAATTCGAAAAATTCAAAAAATTTCAAAAGTCGATAAAATTGATAATATTGATAATATTGATATTATTCATAATGTAGATGATAGCAACAATGTTGATTATATCGATAAAATTGAAAAAATTGAAAAAATTGAAAAAAATGAAAAAATTGAAAAAATTGAAAAAATTGAAAAATTCCAAAAATCAATAAAACTGATAATATTGATAATATTTCCAATGTAGATGATAGCAACAATGTTGATAATATCGAAAAAATTGAAAAAATTGAAAAAATTGAAAAAATTGAAAAAATTGAAAAAATTGAAAAAATTGAAAAAATTGAAAAAATTGATAATATTGATAATATTGATAATATTCACAATGTAGATGATAGCAACAATGTTGATAATATCGAAAAAATTGAAAAAATTGAAAAAATTCGGAAAATTCAAAAAATTCGAAAAATTCAAAAAATGTCAAAAGTCGATAAAATTGATAATATTGATAATATTGATAATATTCCCAATGTAGATGATAGCAACAATGTTGATAATATCGAAAAAATCGGAAAAATTAAAAAAATTCGAAAAATTCAAAAAATTTCAAAAGTCGATAAAATTGATAATATTGATAATATTGATAATATTCCCAATGTAGATGATAGCAACAATGTTGATAATATCGAAAAAATTGAAAAAATTGAAAAAATTCGAAAAATTAAAAAAATTCGAAAAATTCGAAAAATTCAAAAGTCGATAAAATTGATAATATTGATAATATTGATAATATTCCCAATGTAGATGATAGCAACAATGTTGATAATATCGAAAAAATCGAAAAAATTGAAAAAATTTGAAAAAAAAGTCGATAAAATTGATAATATTGATAATATTGATATTATTCACAATGTAGATGATAGCAACAATGTTGATAATATCGAAAAAATTGAAAAAATTCGAAAAAATTCAGAAAATGTCAAAAGTCGATAAAATTGATAATATTGATAATATTGATATTATTCATAATGTAGATGATAGCAACAATGTTGATAATATCGAAAAAATCGAAAAAATTAAAAAAATTCGAAAAATTCAAAAAATTTCAAAATTCGATAAAATTGACAAAATTGATAATATTGATAATATTGACAATGTAGATGATAGCAACAATGTTGATTATATCGATAAAATTGAAAAAATTGAAAAAATTGAAAAAATTTGAAAAATTCCAAAAATCGATAAAACTGATAATATTGATAATATTCCCAATGTAGATGATAGCAACAATGTTGATAATATCGAAAAAATCGAAAAAATTCAAAAAATTCGAAAAATTCAAAAAATTCAAAAAATTTCAAAAGTCGATAAAATTGATAATATTGATAATATTGATAATATTCACAATGTAGATGATAGCAACAATGTTGATTATATCGATAAAATTGAAAAAATTGAAAAAATTGAAAAAATTGAAAAAATTGAAAAAATTGAAAAAATTGAAAAATTCCAAAAATCATTAAAACTGATAATATTGATATTATTCGCAATGTAGATGATAGCAACAATGTTGATAATATCGAAAAAACTGAAGAAATTAAAAAAATTCGAAAAATTAAAAAAATTCGAAAAATTCGAAAAATTCAAAAAATTTGAAAAATCGACAAAATTGATAACATTGATAATATTGATAATATTCACAATGTAGATGATAGCAACAATGTTGATAATATCGAAAAAATTGAAAAAATTGAAAAAATTCGGAAAATTCAAAAAATTCGAAAAATTCAAAAAATTTCAAAAGTCGATAAAATTGATAATATTGATAATATTGATAATATTCCCAATGTAGATGATAGCAACAATGTTGATAATATCGAAAAAATTCAAAAAAATTCGAAAAATTCAAAAAATTTCAAAAGTCGATAAAATTGATAAAATTGATAATATTGATAATACTACCAATGTAGATGATAGCAACAATGTTGATAATATCGAAAAAATTGAAAAAATTGAAAAAATTGAAAAAATTTGAAAAATTCACAAAATCGATAAACCTGATAATATTGATAATATTGGTAATATTCCCAATGTAGATGATAGCAACAATGTTGATAATATCGAAAAAATTCGAAAAATTCAAAATATTCGAAAAATTCAAAAATTTCAAAAGTCGATAAAACTCATAATATTGATAATATTGATAATATTCACAATGTAGATGATAGCAACAATGTTGATTATATCGATAAAATTGAAAAAATTGAAAAAATTGAAAAATTCAAAAATCAATAAAACTGATAATATTGATAATATTGATAATATTTCAATGTAGATGATAGCAACAATGTTGATAATATCGAAAAAATCGAAAAAATTAAAAAAATTCGAAAAATTCAAAAAATTTCAAAATTCGATAAAATTGATAAAATTGATAATATTGATAATATTGACAATGTAGATGATAGCAACAATGTTGATTATATCGATAAAATTGAAAAAATTGAAAAAATTGAAAAAATTGAAAAATTGAAAAAATTGAAAAAATTGAAAAAATTGAAAAATTGAAAATCAATGATAAATGATAATATTGATAATATTTCCAATGTAGATGATAGCAACAATGTTGATAATATCGAAAAAATTGAAAAAAATTAAAAAATTCAAAAAATTCGAAAAATTCAAAAAATTTCAAAAGTCGATAAAATTGATAATATTGATAATATTGATAATATTGACAATGTAGATGATAGCAACAATGTTGATTATATCGATAAAATTGAAAAAATTGAAAAAATTGAAAAAATTGAAAAAATTGAAAAATTTGAAAAATTCAAAAAATCAATAAATCTGATAATATTGATAATATTTCCAATGTAGATGATAGCAACAATGTTGATAATATCGAAAAAATTCAAAAAATTCAAAAAATTCGAAAAATTCAAAAAATTTCAAAAGTCGATAAAATTGATAATATTGATAATATTGATAATATTCACAATGTAGATGATAGCAACAATGTTGATTATATCGATAAAATTGAAAAAATTGAAAAAATTGAAAAAATTGAAAAAATTGAAAAAATTTGAAAAATTCCAAAAATCGATAAAAATGATAATATTGATAATATTGATAATATTCACAATGTAGATGATAGCAACAATGTTGATAATATCGAAAAAATTAAAAAAATTCGAAAAATTCAAAAATTTCAAAAGTCGATAAAATTGATAAAATTGATAATATTGATAATATTGACAATGTAGATGATAGCAACAATGTTGATAATATCAAAAAATTGAAAAAATTGAAAAAATTCGGAAAATTCAAAAAATTCGAAAAATTCAAAAAATTTCAAAAGTCGATAAAATTGATAATATTGATAATATTGATAATATTCACAATGTAGATGATAGCAACAATGTTGATTATATCGAAAAAATTGAAAAAATTGAAAAAATTGAAAAAATTGAAAAAATTGAAAAATTTGAAAAATTCAAAAAATCGATAAAACTGATAATATTGATAATATTGATAATATTCACAATGTAGATGATAGCAACAATGTTGATAATATCGAAAAAATTGAAAAAATTGAAAAAATTCGAAAAATTCAAAAAATTTCAAAAGTCGATAAAATTGATAAAATTGATAATATTGATAATATTGACAATGTAGATGATAGCAACAATGTTGATTATATCGATAAAATTGAAAAAATTGAAAAAATTGAAAAAAATTCGAAAAATTCAAAAAATTTCAAAAGTCGATAAAATTGATAATATTGATAATATTGATAATATTCACTATGTAGATGATAGCAACAATGTTGATAATATCGATAAAATTAAAAAATTGAAAAAATTCGAAAAATTCCAAAAATTTCAAAAATCGATAAAATTGATAAAATTGATAATATTGATAATATTGACAATGTAGATGATAGCAACAATGTTGATTATATCGATAAAATTGAAAAAATTGAAAAAATTCGAAAAATTCAAAAAATTGATAAAACTGATAATATTGATAATATTGACAATGTAGATGATAGCAACAATGTTGATTATATCGATAAAATTGAAAAAATTGAAAAAGAAAAATTCAAAAAATCGATAAAATTGATAAAATTGATAATATTGATAATATTCACAATGTAGATGATAGCAACAATGTTGATAATATCGAAAAAATTCAAAAAATTCGAAAAATGCAAAAAATTTCAAAATTCGATAAAATTGATAAAATTGATAATATTGATAATATTGACAATGTAGATGATAGCAACAATGTTGATTATATCGATAAAATTGAAAAAATTGAAAAAATTGAAAAAATTTGAAAAATTCCAAAAATCGATAAAACTGATAATATTGATAATATTCCCAATGTAGATGATAGCAACAATGTTGATAATATCGAAAAAATTGAAAAAATTCAAAAAATTCGAAAAATTCAAAAAATTTCAAAAGTCGATAAAATTGATAATATTGATAATATTGATAATATTCACAATGTAGATGATAGCAACAATGTTGATTATATCGATAAAATTGAAAAAATTGAAAAAATTGAAAAAATTGAAGAAATTGAAAAAATTGAAAAAATTTGAAAAATTCCAAAAATCGATAAAAATGATAATATTGATAATATTGATAATATTCCCAATGTAGATGATAGCAACAATGTTGATAATATCGAAAAAATTGAAAAAATTGAAAAAATTCAAAAAATTCAAAAAATTCAAAAAACTCCAAACGTCGATTAAATTGATAATATTGATAATATTGATAATATTGACAATGTAGATGATAGCAACAATGTTGATAATATCGAAAAAATTGAAAAAATTGAAAAAATTCGAAAAATTCAAAAAATTTCAAAATTCGATAAAATTGATAAAATTGATAATATTGATAATATTGACAATGTAGATGATAGCAACAATGTTGATTATATCGATAAAATTGAAAAAATTGAAAAAATTGAAAAAATTCAAAAAATTTCAAAAGTCGATAAAATTGATAATATTGATAATATTGATAATATTGACAATGTAGATGATAGCAACAATGTTGATTATATCGATAAAATTGAAAAAATTGAAAAAATTGAAAAATTTGAAAAATTCCAAAAATCGATAAAACTGATAATATTGATAATATTGATAATATTCCCAATGTAGATGATAGCAACAATGTTGATAATATCGAAAAAATTCGAAAAAAAAATTCAAAAAATTTCAAAAGTCGATAAAATTGATAATATTGATAATATTGATAATATTGACAATGTAGATGATAGCAACAATGTTGATTATATCGATAAAATTGAAAAAAATTGAAAAAATTGAAAAATTCAAAAAATTTCAAAAGTCGATAAAATTGATAATATTGATAATATTGATAATATTGACAATGTAGATGATAGCAACAATGTTGATTATATCGATAAAATTGAAAAAATTGAAAAAATTGAAAAACTTTGAAAAATTCCAAAAATCGATAAAACTGATAATATTGATAATATTCGCAATGTAGATGATAGCAACAATGTTGATAATATCGAAAAAATGGAAAAAATTGAAATATTCGGAAAATTAAAAAAATCGAAGAATTCAAAAAATGTCAAAAGTCGATAAAATTGATAATATTGATAATATTGACAATGTAGATGATAGCAACAATGTTGATTATATCGATAAAATTGAAAAAATTCAAAAAATTCAAAAAATTCGAAAAATTCAAAAAATTTCAAAAGTCGATAAAATTGATAATATTGATAATATTGATATTATTCACAATGTAGATGATAGCAACAATGTTGATTATATCGATAAAATTGAAAAAATTGAAAAAATTGAAAAAATTGAAAAAATTGAAAAAATTGAAAAAATTTGAAAAATTCCAAAAATCGATAAAACTGATAATATTGATAATATTGATAATATTCCCAATGTAGATGATAGCAACAATGTTGATTATATCGATAAAATTGAAAAAATTCGAAAAATTCAAAAAATTTCAAAAGTCGATAAAATTGATAATATTGATAATATTGATAATATTCACAATGTAGATGATAGCAACAATGTTGATAATATCGAAAAAATTGAAAAAATTGAAAAAATTCGAAAAATTCAAAAAATTTCAAAAGTCGATAAAATTGATAAAATTGATAATATTGATAATATTGACAATGTAGATGATAGCAACAATGTTGATTATATCGATAAAATTGAAAAAATTGAAAAAATTCGAAAAATTCAAAAAATTTCAAAAATCGATAAAATTGATAATATTGATAATATTGATAATATTGACAATGTAGATGATAGCAACAATGTTGATTATATCGATAAAATTGAAAAAATTGAAAAAATTGAAAAAATTGAAAAATGATAATATTGATAATATTCACAATGTAGATGATAGCAACAATGTTGATAATATCGAAAAAATTGAAAAAATTGAAAAAATTCGGAAAATTCAAAAAATTCGAAAAATTCAAAAAATGTCAAAAGTCGATAAAATTGATAATATTGATAATATTGACAATGTAGATGATAGCAACAATGTTGATTATATCGAAAAAATTGAAAAAATTCAAAAAATTCGAAAAATTCAAAAAATTTCAAAAGTCGATAAAATTGATAATATTGATAATATTGATAATATTCACAATGTAGATGATAGCAACAATGTTGATTATATCGATAAAATTGAAAAAATTGAAAAAATTGAAAAAATTTGAAAAATTCCAAAAATCGATAAAATTGATAATATTGATAATATTGATATTACTCATAATGTAGATGATAGCAACAATGTTGATAATATCGAAAAAATTGAAAAAATTGAAAAAATTCGAAAAATTCAAAAAATTTCAAAATTCGATAAAATTGACAAAATTGATAATATTGATAATATTGACAATGTAGATGATAGCAACAATGTTGATTATATCGATAAAATTGAAAAAATTGAAAAAATTGAAAAAATTTGAAAAATTCCAAAAATCGATAAAATTGATAATATTGATAATATTGACAATGTAGATGATAGCAACAATGTTGATAATATCGAAAAAATTGAAAAAATTGAAAAAATTCGAAATATTCAAAAAATTCCAAAAATCGATAAAACTGATAATATTGATAATATTGATAATATTCCCAATGTAGATGATAGCAACAATGTTGATTATATCGAAAAAATTGAAAAAATTGAAATATTCGGAAAATTCAAAAAATGTCAAAAGTCGATAAAATTGATAATATTGATAATATTGATAATATTCCCAATGTAGATGATAGCAACAATGTTGATAATATCGAAAAAATTCAAAAAATTCAAAAAATTCGAAAAATTCGAAAAATTTCAAAATTCGATAAAATTGATAAAATTGATAATATTGATAATATTGACAATGTAGATGATAGCAACAATGTTGATTATATCGATAAAATTGAAAAAATTCGAAAAATTCAAAAAATTTCAAAAGTCGATAAAATTGATAAAATTGATAATATTGATAATATTGACAATGTAGATGATAGCAACAATGTTGATTATATCGATAAAATTGAAATAATTCGAAAAATTAAAAAAATTTCAAAAGTCGATAAAATTGATAAAATTGATAATATTGATAATATTGACAATGTAGATGATAGCAACAATGTTGATAATATCGAAAAAATTGAAAAAATTGAAAAAATTCGAAAAATTCAAAAAATTTCAAAATTCGATAAAATTGATAAAATTGATAATATTGATAATATTGACAATGTAGATGATAGCAACAATGTTGATTATATCGATAAAATTGAAAAAATTCAAAAAATTCGAAAAATTCAAAAAATTTCAAAAGTCGATAAAATTGATAATATTGATAATATTGATAATATTCACAATGTAGATGATAGCAACAATGTTGATTATATCGATAAAATTGAAAAAATTGAAAAAATTGAAAAAATTTGAAAAATTCCAAAAATCGATAAAACTGATAATATTGATAATATTTACAATGTAGATGATAGCAACAATGTTGATTATATCGATAAAATTGAAAAAATTGAAAAAATTCGAAAAATTCAAAAAATTTCAATAGACGATAAAATTGATAATATTGATAATATTGATAATATTGACAATGTAGATGATAGCAACAATGTTGATAATATCGAAAAAATTGAAAAAATTGAAAAAATTCGAAAAATTCAAAAAATTTCAAAATTCGATAAAATTGATAAAATTGATAATATTGATAATATTGACAATGTAGATGATAGCAACAATGTTGATTATATCGATAAAATTGAAAAAATTGAAAAAATTGAAAAATTTGAAAAATCGATAAAATTGATAATATTGATAATATTAATATTATTTGTAATGTAGATGATAGCTACAATATTGAAATTAAAAAAATTCGAAAAATACAAAACTTTCAAAATTCGATAAAATTGATAAAATTGATAATATTGATAATATTGACAATGTAGATGATAGCAACAATGTTGATTATATCGATAAAATTGAAAAAATTGAAAAAATTTGAAAAATTCAAAAAATTTTAAAAATCGACAAAATTGATAATATTGATAATATTGATACTATTGACAATGTAGATGATAGCAACAATGTTGATTATATCGATAAAATTGAAAAAATTGAAAAAATTGAAAAAATTCCAAAAATCGATAAAAATGATAATATTGATAATATTGATAATATTCCCAATGTAGATGATAGCAACAATGTTGACAATATCGATAAAACTGAAAAAATTGGAAAAATTAGGAAAATTCCAAAAATGTCAAAATTCGATAAAATTGATAATATTGATAATATTGACAATGTAGATGATAGCAACAATGTTGATACCTCCGAAAAAATTGAAAAAATTCAAAAAATTCGAAAAATTCAAAAAATTTCAAAATTCGATAAAATTGATAAAATTGATAATATTGATAATATTGACAATGTAGATGATAGCAACAATGTTGATTATATCGATAAAATTGAAAAAATTGAAAAAATTGAAAAAATTGAAAAAATTGAAAAAATTGAAAAAATTGAAAAAATACAAAATATTTCAAAATTCGATAAAATTGATAATATTGATAATATTGACAATGTAGATGGTAGCAACAATGTAGATAATATCGAAAAAAATCGAAAAAGTTCAAAAAATTCAAAAAATTCAAAAAATTTCAAAAGTCGATAACATTGATAATATTGATAATATTGATAATATTCATAATGTAGATGATAGCAACAATGTTGATAATATCGAAAAAATTGAAAAAATTAAAAAAATTCGAAAACAAAAATATCAAAAGTCGATAAAATTGATAATATTGATAATATTGCTAATATTTCCAATGTAGATGATAGCAACAATGTTGATAATATCGAAAAAATTCAAAAAATTCAAAAAATTCGAAAAATTCGAAAAATTTCAAAATTCGATAAAATTGACAAAATTGATAATATTGATAATATTGACAATGTAGATGATAGCAACAATGTTGATTATATCGATAAAATTGAAAAAATTGAAAAAATTTGAAAAATTCCAAAAATTTCAAAAATCGACAAAATTGATAATATTGATAATATTGATAATACTGACAATGTAGATGATAGCAACAATGTTGATTATATAGATAATATTGAAAAAATTGAAAAAATTGAAAAACTTTGAAAAATTCCAAAAATCGATAAAACTGATAATATTGATAATATTCGCAATGTAGATGATAGCAACAATGTTGATAATATCGAAAAAATTGAAAAAATTGAAATATTCGGAAAATTAAAAAAATTCGAAAAATTCAAAAAATGTCAAAAGTCGATAAAATTGATAATATTGATAATATTGACAATGTTGATGATAGCAACAATGTTGATAATATCGAAAAAATCGAAAAAATGGAAAAAATTCGGAAAATTCAAAAAATTCGAAAAATTCAAAAATGTCAAAAGCCGATAAAATTGATAATATTGATAATATTCACATTATTCACAATGTAGATGATAGCAACAATGTTGATAATATCGAAAAAATTAAAAAAATTGAAAAATTCGAAAAATTAAAAAAATTTCAAAAGTTGATAAAATTGATAATATTGATAATATTGACAATGTAGATGATAGCAACAATGTTGATAATATCGAAAAAATCGAAAAAATTAAAAAAATTCGAAAAATTCAAAATTTCAAAATTCGATAAAATTGACAGAATTGATAATATTGATAATATTGACAATGTAGATGATAGCAACAATGTTGATTATATCGATAAAATTCAAAAAATTCAAAAAATTCGAAAAATTCAAAAAATTTCAAAATTCGATAAAATTGACAGAATTGATAATATTGATAATGTTCACAATGTAGATGATAGCAACAATGTTGATAATATCGAAAAAATCGAAAAAATTAAAAAAATTCGAAAAATTCAAAAAATTTCAAAAGTCGATAAAATTGATAAAATTGATAATATTGATAATATTGACAATGTAGATGATAGCAACAATGTTGATTATATCGATAAAATTGAAAAAATTGAAAAAATTCGAAAAATTCAAAAAATTTCAAAATTCGATAAAATTGATAAAATTGATAATATTGATAATATTGACAATGTAGATGATAGCAACAATGTTGATTATATCGATAAAATTGAAAAAATTGAAAAAATTCGAAAAATTCAAAAAATTTCAAAAGTCGATAAAATTGATAATATTGATAATATTGATAATATTCACAATGTAGATGATAGCAACAATGTTGATTATATCGATAAAATTGAAAAAATTGAAAAAATTGAAAAATTCCAAAAATTTCAAAAATTGATAAAAATGATAATATTGATAATATTGATAATATTCCCAATGTAGATGATAGCAACAATGTTGATAATATCGAAAAAATTGAAAAAATTCAAAAAATTCGAAAAATTCAAAAAATTTCAAAAATCCATAATATTGATAATATTGATAATATTGATAATATTCACAATGTAGATGATAGCAACAATGTTGATAATATCGAAAAAATTGAAAAAATTGAAAAAAATTCGAAAAATTCAAAAAATTTCAAAAGTCGATAAAATTGATAATATTGATAATATTGATAATATTTCCAATGTAGATGATAGCAACAATGTTGATTATATCGAAAAAATTCACAAAATTCGAAAAATTCAAAAAATTTCAAAAGTCGATAAAATTGATAATATTGATAATATTGATAATATTCACAATGTAGATGATAGCAACAATGTTGATAATATCGAAAAAATCGAAAAAATTGAAAAAATTCGAAAAATTCAAAAAATTTCAAAATTCGATAAAATTGACAAAATTGATAATATTGATAATATTGACAATGTAGATGATAGCAACAATGTTGATTATATCGATAAAATTGAAAAAATTGAAAAAATTTGAAAAATTCAAAAAATTTCAAAAATCGACAAAATTGATAATATTGATAATATTGATAATATTCACAATGTAGATGATAGCAACAATGTTGATTATATCGATAAAAATGAAAAAATTGAAAAAAATTGAGAAAATTTGAAAAATTCCAAAAATCAATGAAATTGATAATATTGATAATATTGATAATATTCCCAATGTAGATGATAGCAACAATGTTGATAATATCGAAAAAATTGAAAAAATTGAAAAAATTCGGAAAAATTCAAAAAATTTCAAAAATCGACACAATTGATAATATTGATAATATTGATAACATTTACAATGTAGATGATAGCAACAATGTTGATAATATCGAAAAAATTGAAAAAATTGAAAAAATTCGGAAAATACAAAAGTCGATAAAACTGATAATATTGATAATATTCCCAATGTAGATGATAGCAACAATGTTGATAATATCGAAAAAATTGAAAAAATTGAAAAAAATGAAAAAATTCGAAAAATTCAAAAAATGTCAAAAGTCGATAAAATTGATAATATTGATAATATTGACAATGTAGATGATAGCAACAATGTTGATTATATCGATAAAATTGAAAAAATTGAAAAAATTGAAAAAATTCGAAAAATTCGAAAAATTCAAAAAATTTCAAAAGTCGATAAAATTGATAATATTGATAATATTGATAATATTGACAATGTAGATGATAGCAACAATGTTGATTATATCGATAAAATTGAAAAAATTGAAAAAATTGAAAAAATTGAAAAAATTTGAAAAATTCCAAAAATCGATAAAACTGATAATATTGATAATATTCCCAATGTAGATGATAGCAACAATGTTGATAATATCGAAAAAATTGAAAAAATTGAAAAAATTCGAAAAATTCAAAACATTTCAAAATTCGATAAAATTGATAATATTGATAATATTGATAATATTCACAATGTAGATGATAGCAACAATGTTGATAATATCGAAAAAATTGAAAAAATTGAAAAAATTCGAAAAATTCAAAAAATTTCAAAATTCGATAAAATTGACAAAATTGATAATATTGATAATATTGACAATGTAGATGATAGCAACAATGTTGATTATATCGATAAAATTGAAAAAATTGAAAAAATTGATAAAATTGAAAATTCAAAAAT
>JASVEB010000018.1:1403022-1419969 GCA_036983795.1 Megachile lagopoda
AACATTGTTGCTATCATCTACATTGTGAATATTATCAATATTATCAATTTTATCGACTTTTGAAATTTTTTGAATTTTTCGAATTTTTTGAATTTTCCGAATTTTTTCAATTTTTTCAATTTTTTCGATATTATCAACATTGTTGCTATCATCTACATTGTGAATAATATCAATATTATCAATATTATCAGTTTTATCGATTTTTGGAATTTTTCAAATTTTTTCAATTTTTCAAATTTTTCAATTTTTTCAATTTTATCGATATAATCAACATTGTTGCTATCATCTACATTGGGAATATTATCAATATTATCAATATTATCAGTTTTATCGATTTTTGGAATTTTTCAATTTTTTCAATTTTTTCAATTTTTTCAATTTTTTCAATTTTATCGATATAATCAACATTGTTGCTATCATCTACATTGTGAATATTATCAATATTATCAATTTTTTCAATTTTATCGACTTTTGAAATTTTTTGAATTTTTCGAATTTTTGAGAATTTTTTTAATTTTTTCGGAAGTATCAACATTGTGGCTATCATCTACATTGCGAATAATATCATTATTATCAATATTATCAATTTTATCGACTTTTGACATTTTTGAACTTTTCGAATTTTTTGAATTTTCTGAATTTTTTCAATTTTTTCAATTTTTTCGATATTATAAACATTGTTGCTATCATCTACATTGGAAATATTATCAATATTATCAATATTATCAGTTTTATCGATTTTTGGAATTTTTCAAATTTTTTCAATTTTTTCAATTTTTTCAATTTTTTCAATTTTATCGATATAATCAACATTGTTGCTATCATCTACATTGTCAATATTATCAATATTATCAATATTATCAATTTTGTCGATTTTTGAAATTTTTTGAATTTTTCGAATTTTTTGAATTTTTTGAATTTTTTCGATATTATCAACATTGTTGCTATCATCTACATTGTGAATATTATCAATATTATCAATATTATCAATTTTATCGACTTTTGAAATTTTTTGAATTTTTCGAATTATTTAAATTTTTTCGAATTTTTCGATATTATCAACATTGTTGCTATCATCTACACTGTGAGTATTATCAATGTTATCAATATTATCAGTTTTATCGTGTTTTGAAATGTTTTGATTTTTTCGAATTTTTTCAATTTTTTCAATTTTTTCGATATAATCAACATTGTTGCTATCATCTACATTGTGAATATTATCAATATTATCAATATTATCAATTTTATCGACTTTTGAAATTTTTTGAATTTTTCGAATATTTCAATTTTTTCAATTTTTTCGATATTATCAACATTGTTGCTATCATCTACATTGGGAATATTATCAATATTATCAATATTATCAATTTTATCGACTTTTGAAATTTTTTGAATTTTCGAATTTTTGAATTTTCCGAATTTTTTCAATTTTTTCAATTTTTTCGATATTATCAACATTGTTGCTATCATCTACATTGTGAATAATATTAATATTATCAATATTATCAATTTTATCGACTTTTGACATTATTTGAATATTTCGAATTTTTTGAATTTTTCGAATTTTTTCAATTTTTTCACTTTTTTCGATATTATCAACATTGTTGCTATCATCTACATTGGGAATATTATCAATATTATCAATATTATCATTTTTATCGATTTTTGGAATTTTTCGAATTTTTTGAATTTTTCGAATTTTTTCAATTTTTTCAATTTTATCGATATAATCAACATTGTTGCTATCATCTACATTGTGAATATTATCAATATTATCAATATTATCAATTTTATCGACTTTTGAAATTTTTCGAATTTTTCGAATTTTTTCAATTTTTTCAATTTTTTCGATATTATCAACATTGTTGCTATCATTTACATTGTGAATATTATCAATATTATCAATATTATCAATTTTGTCGATTTTTGGAATTTTTCAAATTTTTTCAATTTTTTCAATTTTATCGATATAATCAACATTGTTGCTATCATCTACATTGTGAATATTATCAATATTATCAATATTATCAATTTTATCGACTTTTGAAATTTTTTGAATTTTTCGAATTTTTTGAATTTTCCGAATTTTTTCAATTTTTTCAATTTTTTCGATATTATCAACATTGTTGCTATCATCTACATTGTGAATATTATCAATATTATCAATATTATCAATTTTTGAAATTTTTTGAATTTTTCGAATTTTTGAATTTTCCGAATTTTTTCAATTTTTTCGATATTATCAACATTGTTGCTATCATCTACATTGTGAATAATATCAATATTATCAATATTATCAATTTTGTCGATTTTTGAAATTTTTGGAATTTTTCAATTTTTTCAATTTTTTCAATTTTTTCAATTTTATCGATATAATCAACATTGTTGCTATCATCTACATTGGGAATATTATCAATATTATCAATATTATCAGTTTTATCGATTTTTGGAATTTTTCAAATTTTTTCAATTTTTTCAATTTTTTCAATTTTATCGATATAATCAACATTGTTGCTATCATCTACATTGTCAATATTATCAATATTATCAATTTTATCAATTTTATCGACTTTTGAAATTTTTTGAATTTTTCGAATTTTTTGAATTTTTTGAATTTTTTCGGAAGTATCAACATTGTTGCTATCATCTACATTGTGAATAATATCAATATTATCAATATTATCAATTTTATCGACTTTTGACATTTTTTGAATTTTTCGAATTTTTTGAATTTTCTGAATTTTTTCAATTTTTTCAATTTTTTCGATATTATCAACATTGTTGCTATCATCTACATTGGAAATATTATCAATATTATCAATATTATCAGTTTTATCGATTTTTGGAATTTTTCAAATTTTTTCAATTTTTTCAATTTTTTCAATTTCTTCAATTTTATCGATATTATCAACATTGTTGCTATCATCTACATTGGGAATATTATCAATATTATCAATATTATGAGTTTTATCGATTTTTGTAATTTTTCAAATTTTTTAAATTTTTTAAATTTTTTAAATTTTTTCAATTTTATCGATATAATCAACATTGTTGCTATCATCTACATTGTGAATATTATCAATGTTATCAATATTATCAATTTTGTCGATTTTTGAAATTTTTTGAATTTTTCGAATTTTTTGAATTTTTTGAATTTTTTCGGAAGTATCAACATTGTTGCTATCATCTACATTGTGAATAATATCAATATTATCAATATTATCAATTTTATCGACTTTTGATATTTTTGAATTTTTCGAATTTTTTGAATTTTCCGAATTTTTTCAATTTTTTCGATATTATCAACATTGTTGCTATCATCTACATTGTGAATATTATCAATAGTATCTGTTTTATCGACTTTTGAAATTTTTTTAATTTTTCGAATTTTTTGAATTTTCCGAATTTTTTCAATTTTTTTCAATTCCTTCGATATTATCAACATTGTTGCTAACATCTACATTGGAAATATTATCAATATTATCAATATTCTCAGTTTTATTGATTCTTGGAATTTTTCAAATTTTTTCAATTTTTTCAATTTTCTCAATTTTATCCATATAATCAACATTGTTGCTATCATCTACATTGTCAATATTATCAATATCATCAATTTTATCGACTTTTGAAATTTTTTGAATTTGTCGAATATTTTGAATTTTTGGAATTTTTTCGGAAGTATCAACATTGTTGCTATCATCTACATTGTGAATAATATCAATATTATCAATATTATCAATTTTATCGACTTTTGACATATTTGAATTTCTCGAATTTTTTGAATTTTCCGAATTTTTTCTATTTTTTCAATTTTTTTGATATTATAAACATTGTTGCTATCATCTACATTGTGAATATTATCAATAGTATCTGTTTTATCGACTTTCGAAATTTTTTTAATTTTTCGAATTTTTTGAATTTTCCGAATTTTTTCAATTTTATCAATTCCTTCGATATTATCAACATTTTTGCCAACATCTACATTGTGAATAATATCAATATTATCAATATTATGAGTTTTATCGATTTTTGGAATTTTTCAAATTTTTTCAATTTTTTCAATTTTTTCAATTTCTTCAATTTTATCGATATTATCAACATTGTTGCTATCATCTACATTGGGAATATTATCAATATTATCAATATTATCAGTTTTATCGATTTTTGGAATTTTTCATATTTTTTCAATTTTTTCAATTTTTTCAATTTTTTCAATTGCTTCGATATAATCAACATTGTTGCTATCATCTACATTGTGAATATTATCAATATTATCAATTTTTTCAATTTTATCGACTTTTGAAATTTTTTGAATTTTTCGAATTTTTGAGAATTTTTTTAATTTTTTCGGAAGTATCAACATTGTGGCTATCATCTACATTGCGAATAATATCATTATTATCAATATTATCAATTTTATCGACTTTTGACATTTTTGAACTTTTCGAATTTTTTGAATTTTCTGAATTTTTTCAATTTTTTCAATTTTTTTGATATTATAAACATTGTTGCTATCATCTACATTGGAAATATTTTCAATATTATCAATATTATCAGTTTTATCGATTTTTGGAATTTTTCAAATTTTTTCAATTTTTTCAATTTTTTCAATTTCTTCAATTTTATCGATATAATCAACATTGTTGCTATCATCTACATTGGGAATATTATCAATATTATCAATATTATCAATTTTGTCGATTTTTGAAATTTTTTGAATTTTTTGAATTTTTTGAATTTTTTCGGAAAGTATCCATAAGTTCTATCCATTACAATTGTCAATTCAAAGTTTCAGCAAATATCAAGGTCAAATGATTTGTGTTAGATTCATTTTATCGCCTTTGAGTTTTTTGATATTTTGCGAATTTTTTAATTTTTGCGGATATTTTTCGAGATTTTCTCAACACTGGCTTTTGCTATTTATATTTAATTCATTTAGACAATTTTTTGTCATATTCTAAATCATTATTGATTATCAGTTGGGAATGAGACTCGTTCATTTTGACTCAGAGTTATTTTTTTGATATTTTGTCTTGCGCATTTTGTTATTGTTGCAATATTTTTAAAGTATAGAGATTTTCCTGATGATATTATCGCGATAGCATTATGTGTGTGTGTGTGCTCAGAGAGATTTAGAGCCATAGGGGTAGAAGGATAATTATCTATCTATATTTATGATATGTCGTCTTTCGTTGTTGAGTGTTTTATGAGTTTTATATGCGAATTTTGGAATATTTCAATACTTTTTGTGTTCTAGTTTTTTTCGCGCGCAATTTCATTTTCATTTTCTTCTTATTTTATCATGTATTATACGAGACTTCAAGGATAAGTTAGCGTATCTCTGTTCTTTATGATTTGGAGACACGATTATTCAATAGCTAGATTTGCGCATTATTCGACATTTTTTCTCTGACTTTTTGATATATTGTTTTTGAATTTTCCGGGTAGATTTTTTTGTCGCACGTGGAAACTTTTTTACAAATTTTATGTTCGCGCGCATACTTGTTTTTCGGATGTTTTTTGCGGATTATGTTGTCGTCTTAACTCTAGATTTGTTTAATGGTCGTCATTTCGATATGTGTTAACTCAGATTGTATAGTTCATTAGAAGTATATCAATAATTTCGCATTACTTGTATCTCTCTAATATGCTTGTTGTTATGACGCGTCTGTTGTATAATGTTGAAAATTTTTTCGAGATATTTTACGAATTTTCTCGCCGCAGATTTTTCAATTTATTTCAATCTTTATTTCAGATTATTTCTTTCGGAATATTGTTGATTCAACATTGTTGCTATAGTCGTTGAGACTCTTTGGGAATATTATTACCTCAAAATTGATCGTAATATTATCTCAGGTTTATCTGATTTTGGAATTTATTCATATTTTTTTCGATTTTGTCGCAGTATTCTTTTATAATATGTTCTCGTTCTAAGAATGTTCTCAAATTTTAATCTATATAATCACATTGTTGCTTGTTTCACTTACATGTCGTCATTTTATTTTCAATATATCATTTGTTATCACTATTTTTATCTGACTTTGAAATTTTTGAATTTTTGACTCGATATTTTCTCCTAAGTTTTTTCAATTTCATCGATATTATCAACATTGTTGCTATCATCTACATTGTGAATAGTATTAATATTATCAATATTATCAATTTTATCGAATTTTGCCATTTTTTGAATTTTTCGAATTTTTTAAATTTTCCGAATATTTCAATTTTTTCTATTTTTTCGATATTATCAACATTGTTGCTATCATCTACATTGTGAATATTATCAATATTATCAATATTATCAATTTTGTCGACTTTTGAAATTTTTGGAATATTACGAATTTATTCAATTTTTTCAATTTTTTCAATTTTTTCGATATTATCAACATTGTTGCTATCATCTACATTGGGAATAATATCAATATTATCGACATTTGACATTTTCTGAATTTTCTCGAATTTTTTGAATTTTACGAATTTTTTCATTTTTTTCAATTTTTTCGATATTATCAACATTGTTGCTATCATCAACATTGTGAATGTTATCAATATTATCAATTTATCAGTTTATGATTTTGAAATTTTTGAATTTTTCGAATTTTTTCAATTTTTTCGAATTTTTTTTTCGATATATCAACATTGTTGCTTATCTATCATTGTGAATATTATCAATATTATCAATATTATCAATATTATCGATATTATAGATTTTTGAAATTTTTGAAATTTTTCAATTTTTTTCAATTTTTTTTTGTATAATCAAAATTTGTTGCTATCACGTGGCATTGCGACAATATTATCGAATATAATTCATACATTGTCGCTTTTGTCGATTTTTAACATTTTTGGTACATAGAGTTTAGTGCAAGAAATTAGTACATCTTTTTTCAATTTTATCTGAGTGTAATTTGAACTTATTGTTGTCTATGGCTTATCTTTATCATTCGTACAATATTATGCAATATTGTCGAAATTTTGTCAACTTTATCGAATTGTTGAGAATTTCGCATCAGTTCGATATTATGTGAAATTCCGAATTTGTGTCAAGCGCTTCCATATTTTCGATAAATCAGCATTGTTGCTATCATCTGTACATTAGTGACTATTATGAGATATTTGATGTTCCCAATTTCGTATTTATGAGTTTTGTCGGATTTTGAAATTTTTGGCGAATTTTCCGAGATATTTTTATGAATTTGTTTCGCAATTTTATCGATATATCAACTCTCGTCAATTCATAGTTGCTATTCAGTCATTACTTAGTTGTCGCAATAGATTAGTTCAATATTAATACAAATTCTATGCAAATTTGAAGCGACTTTTGAGTATAATTTTTGGCATTTTTTCGAATTTTTTGAGATTTTTCGCGAATTTTCTCTCGGAGATAGATTTTCAATTGTTGTTGGCTAATTATCACCATTGTTGCTATCATCTACATTGGGAATATTAGCAATAATTTCTTTTTTAAATATATATAACACATATAATCACCCCCCCCCTCTCCCCATTTTATGATTTTGACTTTGTTTGGAATTTTTCTCGTAATATAATTGATTTCGATTTTTTTCAATTTTTATCGGATATTATAATCAACATTGGTGCTTATCATCTACATTGTACAGTTATTAGCTCAATATTGATCAATTTTGTACGAGTTTATCGACTTATTATTGATATTTTTGGAGTATTTCGACTTTTTTTCAATTTTCTCTCACGTATTGTGTGTTCGGTATATTATTCAATCATTTGTGTTGCTATTCATGATACGCATGTGGAATGATTATCTGATGTACATATATTTTATATATTTTTTGCAAACTATAGCTTGTTGAATATTACCAATTTTGTCTACGACGTTTTGAAATTTTTGGATAGTTTTCAAAATTCATTTTCGAATGCTACTTTGAAGTTTTATCTGGAGATGTAATCATACGATGGTTGCTGATCATCCACATTATGAATAATATCAATATTATCAATATTATCAATTTTATCGACTTTTGACATATTTGAATTTTTCGAATTTTTTGAATTTTCCGAATTTTTTCAATTTTATCGATATTATCAACATTGTTGCTATCATCTACATTGTGAATATTATCAATATTATCAATATTTTCGATTTTTTCAATTTTTTCCAATTTTTTCAATTTTTTCAATTTTATCGATATAATCAACATTGTTGCTATCATCTACATTGTCAATATTATCAATATTATCAATTTTGTCAATTTTATCAAATTTTGAAATTTTTTGAATTTTTCGAATTTTTTAAATTTTTTCGATTTTTTCGATATTATCAACATTGTTGCTATCATCTACATTATAAATAATATCAATATTATCAATATTATCAATTTTATCGACTTTTGAAATTTTTTCAATTTTTTCAATTTTTTCGATATTATCAACATTGTTGCTATCATCTACATTGGGAATATTATCAATATTATCAGTTTTATCGATTTTTGGAATTTTTCAAATTTTTTCAATTTTTTCAATTTTATCGATATAATCAACATTGTTGCTATCATCTACATTGTCAATATTATCAATATTATCAATTTTGACAATTTTATCGAATTTTGAAATTTTTTGAATTTTTCGAATTTTTTCAATTTTTTCAATTTTTTCAATTTTTTCGATATTATCAACATTGTTGCTATCATCTACATTGTGAATATTATCAATATTATCAATATTATCAGTTTTATTGATTTTTGGAATTTTTTCAATTTTTTCAATTTTTTCAATTTTTTCAATTTTTTCAATTTTTTCAATTTTTTCAATTTTTTTCAATTTCTTCAATTTTAACGATATAATCAACATTGTTGCTATCATCTACATTATAAATAATATCAATATTATCAATATTATCAATTTTATCGACTTTTGAAATTTTTTGAAATTTTCGAATTTTTTCAATTTTTTCGATATTATCAACATTGTTGCTATCATCTACATTGTGAATATTATCAATATTATCAATATTATCAATTTTGTCGATTTTTGAAATTTTTGGAATTTTTCAAATTTTTCAAATTTTTTCAATTTTATCGATATAATCAACATTGTTGCTATCATCTACATTGTGAATATTATGAATATTATCAATATTATTAATTTTGTCGATTTTTGAAATTTTTGGAATTTTTCAAATTTTTTCAATTTTTTCAATTTTATCGATATAATCAACATTGTTGCTATCATCTACATTGTCAATATTATCAATATTATCAATTTTGTCAATTTTATCGAATTTTGAAATTTCTTGAATTTTTCGAATTTTTCGAATTTTCCGAATTTTTTCAATTTTTTCAATTTTTTCGATATTATCAACATTGTTGCTATCATCAGCATTGTGAATGTTATCGATATTATCAATATTATCAATTTTGTCGATTTTTGAAATTTTTTGAATTTTTCGAATTTTTTCAATTTTTTCAATTTTATCGATATAATCAACATTGTTGCTATCATCTACATTATAAATAATATCAATATTATCAATATTATCAATTTTATCGACTTTTGAAATTTTTTGAATTTTTTGAATTTTTTGTTTTTTTTCGGAAGTATCAACATTGTTGCAATCATCTACACTGTGAATAATATCAATATTATCAATATTATCAATTTTATCGACTTTTGACATTTTTTGAGTTTTTCGAATTTTTTGAATTTTCCGAATTTTTTCCATTTTTTCCATTTTTTCGATATTATCAACACTGTTGCTATCATCAACATTGTGAATGTTATCGATATTACCAATTATGTCGATTTTTGAAATTTTTGGAATATTTCAAATTTTTTCAATTTTTTCAATTTTTTCAATTTCATCGATATAATCAACATTGTTGCTATCATCTACATTGTGAATATTATCAATATTATCAGTTTTATCGATTTTTGGAATGTTTCAAATTTTCTCAATTTTTTCAATTTTATCGATATAATTAACATTGTTGCTATCATCTACATTGTCAATATTAGCAATATTATCAATGTTATCAGTTTTATTGATTTCTTCAATTGTTTCAATTTTTTCAATTTTTTCAATTTTTTCAATTTTTTCAATTTTGTCGATATAATCAACATTGTTGCTATCATCTACATTATAAATAATATCAATATTATCAATATTATCAATGTTATCGATTTTTGAAATTTTTGGAATATTTCAAATTTTTTCAATTTTATCGATATAATCAACATTGTTGCTATCATCAACATTGACAATATTATCAATATTATCAATCTTGTCAATTTTGTCGATTTTTAAAATTTTTGGAATTTTTCAAATTTTTTCAATTTTTTCAATTTTATCGATATAATCAACATTGTTGCTATCATCTACATTGTCAATATTATCAATATTATCAATTTTGTCAACTTTATCGAATTTTGAAAATTTTGAATTGTTCGAATTTTTTGAATTTTCCGAATTTTTTCAATTTTTTCCATTTTTTCGATATAATCAACATTGTTGCTATCATCTACATTGTGAATATTATGAATATTATCAATATTATTAATTTTGTCGATTTTTGAAATTTTTGGAATTTTTCAAATTTTTTGAATTTTTTGAATTTTTTCAATATTATCTATATAATCAACATTTTTGCTATCATCTACATTGTCAATATTATCAATATTATCAATTTTGTCGATTTTATCGAATTTTGAAATTTTTCGCGTTTTTCAAATTTTTTGAATTTTTTGAATTTTTTCAATTTTTTCGATATTATCAACATTGTTGCTATCATCTACATTGGAAATATTAGCAATATTATCAATATTATCAGTTTTATTGATTTTTGGAATTTTTCAAATTTTTTCAATTTTTTCAATTTTTTCAATTTTATCGATATAATCAACATTGTTGCTATCATCTACATTGTGAATAATATCAATATTATCAATATTATCAATTTTATCGACTTTTGACATTTTTTGAATTTTTCGAATTTTTTGAATTTTCCGAATTTTTTCAATTTTTTCAATTTTTTCGATATTATCAACATTGTTGCTATCATCTACATTGGGAATATTATCAATATTATCAGTTTTACCGATTTTTGGAATTTTTCAAATTTTTTCAATTTTTTCAATTTTATCGATATAATCAACATTGTTGCTATCATCTACATTGTCAATATTATCAATATTATCAATTTTGTCGATTTTATCGAATTTTGAAATTTGTGGAATTTTTCGAATTTTTTCAATTTTTTCAATTTTTTCGATATTATCAACATTGTTGCTATCACCTACATTGGGAATATTATCAATATTATCAGTTTTATCGATTTTTGGAATTTTTCAAATTTTTTCAATTTTTTCAATTTTATCGATATAATCAACATTGTTGCTATCATCTACATTGTCAATATTAGCAATATTATCAATATTATCAGTTTTATTGATTTCTTCAATTGTTTCAATTTTTTCAATTTTTTCAATTTTTTCAATTTTTTCAATTTTATCGATATAATCAACATTGTTGCTATCATCTACATTGTGAATATTATCAATATTATCGATTTTATCGACTTTTGAAATTTTTTTAATTTTTTTAATTTTTTCGGAAGTATCAACATTGTTGCTATCATCTACATTGTGATTAATTTCAATATTATCAATATTATCAATTTTATCGACTTTTGACATATTTTGAATTTTTCGAATTTTTTGAATTTTCCGAATTTTTTCAATTTTTTCAATTTTTTCGATATTATCAACATTGTTGCTATCATCTACATTGGGAATATTATCAATATTATCAGTTTTATCGATTTTTAGAATTTTTCAAATTTTTTCAATTTTTTCAATTTATTCAATTTTATCGATATAATCAACATTGTTGCTATCATCTACATTGTCAATATTATCAATATCATCAATTTTGTCAATTTTATCGAATTTTGAAATTTTTTGAATTTTTCGAATTTTTTGAATTTTTTGAATTTTTTGAATTTTTTCGATATTATCAACATTGTTGCTATCATCTACATTGGAAATATTATCAATGTTATCAATATTATCAATTTTATCGACTTTTGACATTTTTATAATTTTTTGAATTTTTTCAATTTTTTCAATTTTTTCAATTTTTTCGATATTATCAACATTGTTGCTATCATCTACATTATAAATAATATCAATATTATCAATATTATCAATTTTATCGACTTTTGAAATTTTTTGAATTTTTTCGGAAGTATCAACATTGTTGCTATCATCTACATTGTGAATAATATCAATATTATCAATATTATCAATTTTATCGACTTTTGACATTTTTTGAATTTTTCGAATTTTTTGAATTTTCCGAATTTTTTCAATTTTTTCCATTTTTTCGATATTATCAACATTGTTGCTATCATCAACATTGTGAATGTTATCGATATTATCAATATTACCAATTTTGTCGATTTTTGAAATTTTTGGAATATTTCAAATTTTTTCAATTTTATCGATATAATCAACATTGTTGCTATCATCTACATTGTCAATATTATCAATTTTGTCAATTTTATCGAATTTTGAAATTTTTTGAATTTTTCGAATTTTTTTAATTTTTTCGATTTTTTCGATATTATCAACATTGTTGCTATCATCTACATTGGGAATATTATCAATATTATCAGTTTTATCGATTTTTGGAATTTTTCAAATTTTCTCAATTTTTTCAATTTTTTCAATATTATCTATATAATCAACATTTTTGCTATCATCTACATTGCCAATATTATCAATATTATCAATTATATCAATTTTTGTCGACTTTTGAAATTTTTTGAATCTTTCGAATTTTTTGAATTTTTTGAATTTTTTCGATATTATCAACATTGTTGCTATCATCTACATTGGCAATATTATCAATATTATTAATATTATCAGTTTTATTGGTTTTTGGAATTTTTCAAATTTTTTCAATTTTTTCAATTTTTTCAATTTTATCGATATAATCAACATTGTTGCTCTCATCTACATCGTCAATATTATCAATATTATCAATTTTGTCAATTTTATAAAATTTTGAAAATTTTGAATTTTTCGAGTTATTTTAATTTTTTCGATTTTTTCGATATTATCAACATTGTTGCTATCATCTACATTATAAATAATATCAATATTATCAATATTATCAATTTTATCGACTTTTGAAATTTTTTGAATTTTTTGAATTTTTTCGGAAGTATCAACATTGTTGCTATCATCTACATTGTGATTAATTTCAATATTATCAATATTATCAATTTTATCGACTTTTGACATATTTTGAATTTTTCGAATTTTTTGAATTTTCCGAATTTTTTCAATTTTTTCAATTTTTTCGATATTATCAACATTGTTGCTATCATCTACATTGGGAATATTATCAATATTATCAGTTTTATCGATTTTTGGAATTTTTCAAATTTTTTCAATTTTTTCAATTTTTTCAATTTTTTCAATATTATCGATATAATCAACATTTTTGCTATCATCTACATTGCCAATATTATCAATATTATCAATTATATCAATTTTTGTCGACTTTTGAAATTTTTTGAATCTTTCGAATTTTTTGAATTTTTTGAATTTTTTCGATATTATCAACATTGTTGCTATCATCTACATTGGCAATATTATCAATATTATCAGTTTTATCGATTTTTGGAATTTTTTCAATTTTTTCAATTTTTTCAATTTTATCGATAAAGTCAACATTGTTGCTATCATCTACATTATAAATAATATTAATATTATCAATATTATCAATTTTATCGTCTTTTGAAATTTTTTGAATTTTTTGAATTTTTTCGGAAGTATCAACATTGTTGCTATCATCTACATTGGGAATATTATCAATATTATCAGTTTTATCGATTTTTGGAATTTTTCAAATTTTTTCAATTTTTTCAATTTTATCGATATAATCAACATTGTTGCTATCATCTACATTGTCAGTATTATCAATATTATCAATTTTGACATTTTTATCGAATTTTGAAATTTTTTGAATTTTTCGAATTTTTTCAATTTTTTCAATTTTTTCAATTTTTTCGATATTATCAACATTGTTGCTATCATCTACATTGGAAATATTATCGAAATTATCAATATTATCAGTTTTATTGATTTTTGGAATTTTTTCAATTTTTTCAATTTTTTCGATTTTTTCAATTTCTTCCATTTTTTCAATTTTTTCAATTTTTTCAATTTCTTCAATTTTAACGACATAATCAACATTGTTGCTATCATCTACATTATAAATAATATCAATATTATCAATATTATCAATTCTATCGACTTTTGAAATTTTTTGAATTTCTCGAATTTTTTTAATTTTTTCCATTTTTTCGATATTATCAACATTGTTGCTATCATCTACATTGTGAATATTATCAATATTATCAATATTATCAATTTTGTCGATTTTTGAAATTTTTTGAATTTTTCGAATTTTTTTAATTTTCCGAATTTTTTCAATTTTTTCAATTTTTTCGATATTATCAACATTGTTGCTATCATCTACAGTGGGAATATTATCAATATTATCAGTTTTATTGATCTTTGGAATTTTTCAAATTTTTTAATTTTTTCAATTTTTTCCATTTTTTCAATTCCATCGATATAATCAACATTGCTGCTATCATCTACATTATGAATAATATCAATATTATTAATATTATCGATGCTATCGAGTTTTGAAATTTTTTGAATTTTTCGAATTTTTTGAATTTTTTGAATTTTTTGAATTTTATGAATTTCTTCGGAAGTATCAACATTGTTGCTATCATCTACATTGTGAATAATATCAACATTATCAATATTATCAATTTTATCGACTTTTGAAATTTTTTGAATTTTTCGAATTTTTTGAATTTTCCGAATATTTCAATTTTTTCAATTTTTTCGATATTATCAACATTGTTGCTATCATCTACATTGGGAATATTATCAATATTATCAATATTCAAATTTTTTCAATTTTTTCAATTTTTTCAATTTTTTCAGTTTTTTCAATTTTATCGATATTATCAACATTGTTGCTATCATCGACATTGTGAATATTATCAACATTATCAATACTATCAGTTTTATCGCTTTTTGACATTTTTTAAATTTTTTAAATTTTTTAAATTTTTTCGATATTATCAACATTGTTTCTGTCATATACATTGAGAATATTATCAATATTATCAATATTATCAGTTCTATCGATTTTTGATATTTTTGGAAATTCTCAAATGTTTTCAATTTTATCGATATTATCAACATTGTTGTTATCATCTACATTGTGAATAATATCAATATTATCAACATTATCAATTATATCGATTTTTTCAATTTTTTCAATTTTTCGAATTCCTTCAATTTTTTCGATATTATCAACATTGTTCGTATCATAAAAATTGCGAATATTAACAACATTATCAATACTATCAGTTTTACCGATTTTTGACATTTTTAGAATTTTTTTAATTTTAAAAATTTTTTTAATTTTTTTAATTTTTCAAATTTTTCAAATTTTTCAAATTTTTTCGATATTATCAACATTGTTGCTATCATATACATTGAGAATATTATCAATATTATCGATATTATCAGTTCTATCGATTTTTGATATTGTTGGAATTTTTCAAATGTTTTCAATTTTATCGATATTATCAACATTGTTGCTATCATATACATTGTGAATATTATCAATATTATCACCATTATCAATTTTATCGATTTTTAGAATTTTTCAAATTTTTCAAATGTTTTCAATTTTATCGATATTATCAACATTATTGCTATCATATACATTGTGCATATTATCAATATTATCAACATTATCAACATTATCAATTTTATCGATTTTTTCAATTTTTTGAATTTTTCAAATTTTTTTCATCAACATTATCAATACTATCAGTTTTACCGATTTTTGTCATTTTTAAAATTTAAAAAATTTTTTTAATTTTCCAAATTTTTTAAATTTTTTAAATTTTTCCGAATATTTTTTTTGAATATTATCAATATTATCGATTTTATCAATTTTTTCAATTTTTTCAATTTTTCGAATTTCTTCAATTTTTTCGATATTATCAACATTGTTGCTATCATCTAATTTGTGAATATTATCAATATTATCAATATTATCGATTTTATCGATTTTTACAATTTTTTCGATATTATCAACATTGTTGCTATAATCTACATTGTGAGTATTACCAATATTATCAATATGATCGAATTTATCAATTTTTTCTTTTTTTTAATTTTTCGAATTTTTTCAATTTTTTCAATTTTATCGATATTATCAACATTGTTGCTATCATCTACATTGTGAATATTATCAATATTATCAATATTATCGATTTTATCGATTCTTTCAATATTTTCAATTTTATCGATATTATCAACATTGTTGCTATCATATGCATTGTGAATATTATCAATATTATCAATATTATCGATTTTATGGATTTTTACAATTTTTTCAATTTTTCGAATTTCTTCAATTTTTTCCGATATTATCAACATTGTTGCTATCATCGACATTGTGAATATTATCAACATTATCAATACTATCAGTTTTATCGCTTTTTGACATTTTTAAAATTTTTTTAATTTTTCAAATTTTTTAATTTTTTCAATTTTTTCGATATTATCAACATTGTTGCTATCATCTACATTGTGAATATTATCAATATTATCAATATGATCGATTTTATCGATTTTTTCTTTTTTTTTGCATTTTTCGAATTTTTTCAATTTTTTCAATTTTTTCGATATTATCAACATTGTTGCTATCATCTACATTGTGAATATTATCAATATTATCAATATAATCAATTTTATCGATTTTTTCAATTTTTTCAATTTGATCGATATTATCAACATTGTTGCTATCATCTACATTGTGAATATTATCAATATTATCAATATTATCGATTTTATCGATTTTTT
>JASVEB010000018.1:1420069-1446800 GCA_036983795.1 Megachile lagopoda
TCGATTTTATCGATTCTTTCAATATTTTCAATTTTATCGATATTATCAACATTGTTGCTATCATATACATTGTGAATATTATCAATATTATCAATATTATCGATTTTATCGATTTTTACAATTTTTTCAATTTTTCGAATTTCTTCAATTTTTTCGATATTATCAACATTGTTGCTATCATCGACATTGTGAATATTATCAACATTATCAATACTATCAGTTTTATCGCTTTTTGACATTTTTAAAATTTTTTTAATTTTTCAAATTTTTTAATTTTTTCGATATTATCAACATTGTTGCTGTCATATACATTGTGAATATTATCAATATTATCAATATTATCGATTTTATCGATTTTTTCTTTTTTTTAATTTTTCGAATTTTTTCAATTTTTTCAATTTTTTCGATATTATCAACATTGTTGCTATCATCTACATTGTGAATATTATCAATATTATCAATATAATCGATTTTATCGATTCTTTCAATATTTTCAATTTTATCGATATTATCAACATTGTTGCTATCATATACATTGTGAATATTATCAATATTATCAATATTATCGATTTTATCGATTTTTTCAATTTTTTCAATTTTTCGAATTTCTTCAATTTTTTCGATATTATCAACATTGTTGCTATCATCTACATTGTGAATATTATCAATATGATCGATTTTATCGATTTTTTCTTTTTTTTTGTATTTTTCGAATTTTTTCAATTTTTTCAATTTTTTCGATATTATCAACATTGTTGCTATCATCTACATTGTGAATATTATCAATATTATCAATATTATCGATTTTATCGATTCTTTCAATATTTTCAATTTTATCGATATTATCAACATTGTTGCTATCATATACATTGTGAATATTATCAATATTATCAATATTATCGATTTTATCGATTTTTACAATTTTTTCAATTTTTCGAATTTCTTCAATTTTTTTCGATATTATCAACATTGTTGCTATCATCTACATTGTGAATATTATCAATATTATCAATATAATCGATTTTATCGATTCTTTCAATATTTTCAATTTTATCGATATTATCAACATTGTTGCTATCATCTACATTGTGAATATTATCAATATTATCAATATTATCGATTTTATCGATTTTTTCAATTTTTTCAATTTTTCGAATTTCTTCAATTTTTTCGATATTATCAACATTGTTGCTATCATCTACATTGTGAATATTATCAACATTATCAATATTATCGATTTTATCGATTCTTTCAATATTTTCAATTTTATCGATATTATCAACATTGTTGCTATCATATACATTGTGAATATTATCAATATTATCAATATTATCGATTTTATCGATTTTTCAATTTTTTCAATTTTAAATTTTTTCGATATTATCAACATTGTTGCTATCATCTACATTGTGAATATTATCAATATTATCAATATTATCGATTTTATCGATTCTTTCAATATTTTCAATTTTATCGATATTATCAACATTGTTGCTATCATATACATTGTGAATATTATCAATATTATCAATATTATCGATTTTATCGATTTTTACAATTTTTTCAATTTTTCGAATTTCTTCAATTTTTTCGATATTATCAACATTGTTGCTATCATCTACATTGTGAATATTATCAATATTATCAATATGATCGATTTTATCGATTTTTTCTTTTTTTTTGTATTTTTCGAATTTTTTCAATTTTTTCAATTTTTTCGATATTATCAACATTGTTGCTATCATCTACATTGTGAATATTATCAATATTATCAATATAATCGATTTTATCGATTCTTTCAATATTTTCAATTTTATCGATATTATCAACATTGTTGCTATCATATACATTGTGAATATTATCAATATTATCAATATTATCGATTTTATCGATTTTTTCTTTTTTTTTAATTTTTCGAATTTCTTCAATTTTATCGATATTATCAACATTGTTGCTATCATCTACATTGTGAATATTATCAATATTATCAATTTTATCAATTTTATCGATTTTTCTTTTTTATTTTCGAATTTTTTCAATTTTTTCAATTTTATCGATATTATCAACATTGTTGCTATCATCTACATTGTGAATATTATCAATATTATCAATATTATCGATTTTATCGATTCTTTCAATATTTTCAATTTTATCGATATTATCAACATTGTTGCTATCATATACATTGTGAATATTATCAATATTATCAATATTATCGATTTGATCGATTTTTACAATTTTTTCAATTTTTCGAATTTCTTCAATTTTTTTCGATATTATCAACATTGTTGCTATCATCTACATTGTGAATATTATCAATATTATCAATATGATCGATTTTATCGATTTTTTCTTTTTTTTTGTATTTTTCGAATTTTTTCAATTTTTTCAATTTTTTCGATATTATCAACATTGTTGCTATCATCTACATTGTGAATATTATCAATATTATCAATATTATCGATTTTATCGATTCTTTCAATATTTTCAATTTTATCGATATTATCAACATTGTTGCTATCATATACATTGTGAATATTATCAATATTATCAATATTATCGATTTTATCGATTTTTACAATTTTTTCAATTTTTCGAATTTCTTCAATTTTTTTCGATATTATCAACATTGTTGCTATCATCTACATTGTGAATATTATCAATATTATCAATATGATCGATTTTATCGATTTTTTCTTTTTTTTTGTATTTTTCGAATTTTTTCAATTTTTTCAATTTTTTCGATATTATCAACATTGTTGCTATCATCTACATTGTGAATATTATCAATATTATCAATATTATCGATTTTATCGATTTTTACAATTTTTTCGATATTATCAACATTGTTGCTATCATCTACATTGTGAATATTATCAATATTATCAATATTATCGATTTTATCGATTTTTTCTTTTTTTTTGCATTTTTCGAATTTTTTCAATTTTTTCAATTTTTTCGATATTATCAACATTGTTGCTATCATCTACATTGTGAATATTATCAATATTATCAATATTATCGATTTTATCGATTCTTTCAATATTTTCAATTTTATCGATATTATCAACATTGTTGCTATCATCTACATTGTGAATATTATCAATATTATCAATATTATCGATTTTATCGATTCTTTCAATATTTTCAATTTTATCGATATTATCAACATTGTTGCTATCATCTACATTGTGAATATTATCAATATTATCAATATGATCGATTTTATCGATTTTTTCTTTTTTTTGATTTTTCGAATTTTTTCAATTTTTTCAATTTTTTCGATATTATCAACATTGTTGCTATCATCTACATTGTGAATATTATCAATATTATCAATATTATCGATTTTATCGATTCTTTCAATATTTTCAATTTTATCGATATTATCAACATTGTTGCTATCATATACATTGTGAATATTATCAATATTATCAATATTATCGATTTTATCGATTTTTACAATTTTTTCAATTTTTCGAATTTCTTCAATTTTTTTCGATATTATCAACATTGTTGCTATCATCTACATTGTGAATATTATCAATATTATCAATATGATCGATTTTATCGATTTTTTCTTTTTTTTTTGCATTTTTCGAATTTTTTCAATTTTTTCAATTTTTTCGATATTATCAACATTGTTGCTATCATCTACATTGTGAATATTATCAATATTATCAATATTATCGATTTTATCGATTCTTTCAATATTTTCAATTTTATCGATATTATCAACATTGTTGCTATCATATACATTGTGAATATTATCAATATTATCAATATTATCGATTTTATCGATTTTTTCAATTTTTTCAATTTTTCGAATTTTTTCAATTTTTTCAGATATTATCAACATTGTTGCTATCATCTACATTGTGAATATTATCAATATTATCAATATAATCGATTTTATCGATTTTTTCAATTTTTTCAATTTTATCGATATTATCAACATTGTTGCTATCATCTACATTGTGAATATTATCAATATTATCAATATTATCGATTTTATCGATTTTTTCAATTTTTTCAATTTTTCGAATTTCTTCAATTTTTTCGATATTATCAACATTGTTGCTATCATCTACATTGTGAATATTATCAATATTATCAATATTATCGATTTTATCGATTTTTTCAATTTTTTCAATTTTTCGAATTTTTTCAATTTTTTCAATTTTTTCGATATTATCAACATTGTTGCTATCATATACATTGTGAATATTATCAATATTATCAATATTATCGATTTTATCGATTTTTAGAATTTCTCAAATTTTTCAAATTTTTCAATTTTTTCGATATTATCAACATTGTTGCTATCATCTACATTGTGAATATTATCAATATTATCAATATAATCGATTTTATCGATTCTTTCAATATTTTCAATTTTATCGATATTATCAACATTGTTGCTATCATATACATTGTGAATATTATCAATATTATCAATATTATCGATTTTATCGATTTTTACAATTTTTTCAATTTTTCGAATTTCTTCAATTTTTTTCGATATTATCAACATTGTTGCTATCATCTACATTGTGAATATTATCAATATTATCAATATGATCGATTTTATCGATTTTTTCTTTTTTTTTGTATTTTTCGAATTTTTTCAATTTTTTCAATTTTTTCGATATTATCAACATTGTTGCTATCATCTACATTGTGAATATTATCAATATTATCAATATAATCGATTTTATCGATTCTTTCAATATTTTCAATTTTATCGATATTATCAACATTGTTGCTATCATATACATTGTGAATATTATCAATATTATCAATATTATCGATTTTATCGATTTTTTCTTTTTTTTTGTATTTTTCGAATTTTTTCAATTTTTTCAATTTTTTCGATATTATCAACATTGTTGCTATCATCTACATTGTGAATATTATCAATATAATCGATTTTATCGATTTTTTCAATTTTTTCAATTTTTTCGATATTATCAACATTGTTGCTATCATCTACATTGTGAATATTATCAATATTATCAATATTATCGATTTTATCGATTCTTTCAATATTTTCAATTTTATCGATATTATCAACATTGTTGCTATCATATACATTGTGAATATTATCAATATTATCAATATTATCGATTTTATCGATTTTTACAATTTTTTCAATTTTTCGAATTTCTTCAATTTTTTTCGATATTATCAACATTGTTGCTATCATCTACATTGTGAATATTATCAATATTATCAATATGATCGATTTTATCGATTCTTTCAATATTTTCAATTTTTTCGATATTACCAACATTGTTGCTGTCATATACATTGTGAATATTATCAACATTATCAATTTTAATCGATTTTATCGATTTTTTCAATTTTTTCAATTTTTTCAATTTTTCGAATTTCTTCAATTTTTTCGATATTATCAACATTGTTGCTATCATCTACATTGTGAATATTATCAATATTATCAATATAATCGATTTTATCGATTTTTTCAATTTTTTCAATTTTTGTTTATCAATTGTTTATCATAATTTATTTCGAATTTTTTCAATTTTTTCAATTTTTTCGATATTATCAACATTGTTGCTATCATCTACATTGTGAATATTATCAATATTATCAATATAATCGATTTTATCGATTCTTTCAATATTTTCAATTTTATCGATATTATCAACATTGTTGCTATCATATACATTGTGAATATTATCAATATTATCAATATTATCGATTTTATCGATTTTTACAATTTTTTCAATTTTTCGAATTTCTTCAATTTTTTTCGATATTATCAACATTGTTGCTATCATCTACATTGTGAATATTATCAATATTATCAATATGATCGATTTTATCGATTTTTTCTTTTTTTTTGTATTTTTCGAATTTTTTCAATTTTTTCAATTTTTTCGATATTATCAACATTGTTGCTATCATCTACATTGTGAATATTATCAATATTATCAATATAATCGATTTTATCGATTCTTTCAATATTTTCAATTTTATCGATATTATCAACATTGTTGCTATCATATACATTGTGAATATTATCAATATTATCAATATTATCGATTTTATCGATTTTTTCTTTTTTTTTGCATTTTTCGAATTTTTTCAATTTTTTCAATTTTTTCGATATTATCAACATTGTTGCTATCATCTACATTGTGAATATTATCAATATTATCAATATAATCGATTTTATCGATTTTTTCAATTTTTTCAATTTTTTCGATATTATCAACATTGTTGTTATCATCTCCACTGTGAATATTATCAACATTATCAATATTATCGATTTTATCGATTCTTTCAATATTTTCAATTTTATCGATATTATCAACATTGTTGCTATCATATACATTGTGAATATTATCAATATTATCAATATTATCGATTTGATCGATTTTTACAATTTTTTCAATTTTTCGAATTTCTTCAATTTTTTTCGATATTATCAACATTGTTGCTATCATCTACATTGTGAATATTATCAATATTATCAATATGATCGATTTTATCGATTTTTTCTTTTTTTTTGTATTTTTCGAATTTTTTCAATTTTTTCAATTTTTTCGATATTATCAACATTGTTGCTATCATCTACATTGTGAATATTATCAATATTATCAATATTATCGATTTTATCGATTCTTTCAATATTTTCAATTTTATCGATATTATCAACATTGTTGCTATCATATACATTGTGAATATTATCAATATTATCAATATTATCGATTTTATCGATTTTTACAATTTTTTCAATTTTTCGAATTTCTTCAATTTTTTTCGATATTATCAACATTGTTGCTATCATCTACATTGTGAATATTATCAATATTATCAATATTATCGATTTTATCGATTTTTTCTTTTTTTTCGTATTTTTCGATTTTTTCAATTTTTTCAATTTTTTCGATATTATCAACATTGTTGCTATCATCTACATTGTGAATATTATCAATATTATCAATATTATCGATTTTATCGATTTTTTCAATTTTTTCAATTTTTCGAATTTCTTCAATTTTTTCGATATTATCAACATTGTTGCTATCATTAACATTGTGAATATTATCAATATTATCAATTTTTATCGATTTTTGACATTTTTTTTTGTATTTTTCGAATTTTTTCAATTTTTTCAATTTTTTCGATATTATCAACATTGTTGCTATCATCTACATTGTGAATATTATCAATATTATCAATATTATCGATTTTATCGATTCTTTCAATATTTTCAATTTTATCGATATTATCAACATTGTTGCTATCATATACATTGTGAATATTATCAATATTATCAATATTATCGATTTGATCGATTTTTACAATTTTTTCAATTTTTCGAATTTCTTCAATTTTTTTCGATATTATCAACATTGTTGCTATCATCTACATTGTGAATATTATCAATATTATCAATATGATCGATTTTATCGATTTTTTCTTTTTTTTTGTATTTTTCGAATTTTTTCAATTTTTTCAATTTTTTCGATATTATCAACATTGTTGCTATCATCTACATTGTGAATATTATCAATATTATCAATATAATCGATTTTATCGATTCTTTCAATATTTTCAATTTTATCGATATTATCAACATTGTTGCTATCATATACATTGTGAATATTATCAATATTATCAATATTACCGATTTTATCGATTTTTACAATTTTTTCAATTTTTCGAATTTCTTCGATTTTTTTCGATATTATCAACATTGTTGCTATCATCGACATTGTGAATATTATCAACATTATCAATACTATCAGTTTTATCGCTTTTTGACATTTTTAAAATTTTTTTAATTTTTCAAATTTTTTAATTTTTTCAATTTTTTCGATATTACCAACATTGTTGCTGTCATATACATTGTGAATATTATCAACATTATCAATTTTAATCGATTTTATCGATTTTTTCAATTTTTTCAATTTTTTCAATTTTTCGAATTTCTTCAATTTTTTCGATATTATCAACATTGTTGCTATCATCTACATTGTGAATATTATCAATATGATCGATTTTATCGATTTTTTCTTTTTTTTTGTATTTTTCGAATTTTTTCAATTTTTTCAATTTTTTCGATATTATCAACATTGTTGCTATCATCTACATTGTGAATATTATCAATATTATCAATATAATCGATTTTATCGATTCTTTCAATATTTTCAATTTTATCGATATTATCAACATTGTTGCTATCATATACATTGTGAATATTATCAATATTATCAATATTATCGATTTTATCGATTTTTTCAATTTTTTCAATTTTTCGAATTTCTTCAATTTTTTCGATATTATCAACATTGTTGCTATCATTAACATTGCGAATATTATCAACATTATCAATACTATCAGTTTTATCGATTTTTGACATTTTTTAAATTTTTTTAACGTTTCAAATTTTTTTAATTTTTTTCAATTTTTTCGATATTATCAACATTGTTGCTATCATCTACATTGTGAATATTATCAATATTATCAATATTATCGATTTTATCGATTTTTTCAATTTTTTCAATTTTTTCAATTTTTTCAATTTTTTCGATATTATCAACATTGTTGCTATCATCTACATTGTGAATATTATCAATATTATCAATATTATCGATTTTATCGATTCTTTCAATATTTTCAATTTTATCGATATTATCAACATTGTTGCTATCATATACATTGTGAATATTATCAATATTATCAATATTATCGATTTTATCGATTTTTACAATTTTTTCAATTTTTCGAATTTCTTCAATTTTTTTCGATATTATCAACATTGTTGCTATCATCTACATTGTGAATATTATCAATATTATCAATATGATCGATTTTATCGATTTTTTCTTTTTTTTTGTATTTTTCGAATTTTTTCAATTTTTTCAATTTTTTCGATATTATCAACATTGTTGCTATCATCTACATTGTGAATATTATCAATATTATCAATATTATCGATTTTATCGATTCTTTCAATATTTTCAATTTTATCGATATTATCAACATTGTTGCTATCATATACATTGTGAATATTATCAATATTATCAATATTATCGATTTTATCGATTTTTTCTTTTTTTTTGCATTTTTCGAATTTTTTCAATTTTTTCAATTTTTTCGATATTATCAACATTGTTGCTATCATCTACATTGTGAATATTATCAATATTATCAATATAATCGATTTTATCGATTTTTTCAATTTTTTCAATTTGATCGATATTATCAACATTGTTGCTATCATCTACATTGTGAATATTATCAATATTATCAATATTATCGATTTTATCGATTTTTACAATTTTTTCGATATTATCAACATTGTTGCTATCATCTACATTGTGAATATTATCAATATTATCAATATTATCGATTTTATCGATTCTTTCAATATTTTCAATTTTATGGATATTATCAACATTGTTGCTATCATATACATTGTGAATATTATCAATATTATCAATTTTTCGAATTTCTTTAATTTTTTTCGATATTATCAACATTGTTGCTATCATCTACATTGTGAATATTATCAATATTATCAATATAATCGATTTTATCGATTCTTTCAATATTTTCAATTTTATCGATATTATCAACATTGTTGCTATCATATACATTGTGAATATTATCAATATTATCAATATTATCGATTTTATCGATTTTTACAATTTTTTCAATTTTTCGAATTTCTTCAATTTTTTTCGATATTATCAACATTGTTGCTATCATCTACATTGTGAATATTATCAATATTATCAATATGATCGATTTTATCGATTTTTTCTTTTTTTTGTATTTTTCGAATTTTTTCAATTTTTTCAATTTTTTCGATATTATCAACATTGTTGCTATCATCTACATTGTGAATATTATCAATATTATCAATATAATCGATTTTATCGATTCTTTCAATATTTTCAATTTTATCGATATTATCAACATTGTTGCTATCATATACATTGTGAATATTATCAATATTATCAATATTATCGATTTTATCGATTTTTACAATTTTTTCAATTTTTCGAATTTCTTCAATTTTTTCGATATTATCAACATTGTTGCTATCATTAACATTGCGAATATTATCAACATTATCAATATTATCAGTTTTATCGATTTTTGAAATTTTCCAATTTTTTTCAATTTTTTCAATTTTTTCGATATTATCAACATTGTTGCTATCATCTACATTGTGAATATTATCAACATTATCAATATTATCGATTTTATCGATTCTTTCAATATTTTCAATTTTATCGATATTATCAACATTGTTGCTATCATATACATTGTGAATATTATCAATATTATCAATATTATCGATTTTATCGATTTTTACAATTTTTTCAATTTTTCGAATTTCTTCAATTTTTTCGATATTATCAACATTGTTGCTATCATCTACATTGTGAATATTATCAATATTATCAATATGATCGATTTTATCGATTTTTTCTTTTTTTTTGTATTTTTCGAATTTTTTCAATTTTTTCAATTTTTTCGATATTATCAACATTGTTGCTATCATCTACATTGTGAATATTATCAATATTATCAATATAATCGATTTTATCGATTCTTTCAATATTTTCAATTTTATCGATATTATCAACATTGTTGCTATCATATACATTGTGAATATTATCAATATTATCAATTTTTCAAATGTTTTCAATTTTATCGATATTATCAACATTGTTGCTATCATATACATTGTGAATATTATCAATATTATCAATATGATCGATTTTATCGATTTTTCCTTTTTTTTTTGTATTTTTCGAATTTTTTCAATTTTTTCAATTTTTTCGATATTATCAACATTGTTGCTATCATCTACATTGTGAATATTATCAATATTATCAATATAATCGATTTTATCGATTCTTTCAATATTTTCAATTTTATCGATATTATCAACATTGTTGCTATCATATACATTGTGAATATTATCAATATTATCAATATTATCGATTTTATCGATTTTTACAATTTTTTCAATTTTTTCAATTTTTCGAATTTCTTCAATTTTTTTCGATATTATCAACATTGTTGCTATCATCTACATTGTGAATATTATCAATATTATCAATATTATCGATTTTATCGATTCTTTCAATATTTTCAATTTTATCGATATTATCAACATTGTTGCTATCATATACATTGTGAATATTATCAATATTATCAATATTATCGATTTTATCGATTTTTTCAATTTTTTCAATTTTTCGAATTTCTTCAATTTTTTTCGATATTATCAACATTGTTGCTATCATCTACATTGTGAATATTATCAATATTATCAATATGATCGATTTTATCGATTTTTTCTTTTTTTTTGTATTTTTCGAATTTTTTCAATTTTTTCAATTTTTTCGATATTATCAACATTGTTGCTATCATCTACATTGTGAATATTATCAATATTATCAATATTATCGATTTTATCGATTCTTTCAATATTTTCAATTTTATCGATATTATCAACATTGTTGCTATCATATACATTGTGAATATTATCAATATTATCAATATTATCGATTTTATCGATTTTTTCATTTTTTTCAATTTTTCAAATTTTTTAATTTTATCAATTTTTTCGATATTATCAACATTGTTGCTATCATCTACATTGTGAATATTATCAATATTATCAATATAATCGATTTTATCGATTCTTTCAATATTTTCAATTTTATCGATATTATCAACATTGTTGCTATCATATACATTGTGAATATTATCAATATTATCAATATTATCGATTTTATCGTTCATTTAATTTGTTGAATTCTCTCAATTTTATCAATTTTTTCAATTTTTTCGATATTATCAACATTGTTGCTATCATCTACATTGTGAATATTATCAATATTATCAATATTATCGATTTTATCGATTTTTTCAATTTTTTCAATTTTTCGAATTTCTTCAATTTTTTCGATATTATCAACATTGTTGCTATCATTAACATTGCGAATATTATCAACATTATCAATACTATCAGTTTTATCGATTTTTGACATTTTTTTAATTTTTTTAAGGTCCAAATTTTTTCAATTTTTTCAATTTTTTCGATATTATCAACATTGTTGCTATCATCTACATTGTGAATATTATCAACATTATCAATATTATCGATTTTATCGATTCTTTCAATATTTTCAATTTTATCGATATTATCAACATTGTTGCTATCATCTACATTGTGAATATTATCAATATTATCAATATTATCGATTTTATCGATTTTTACAATTTTTTCGATATTATCAACATTGTTGCTATCATCTACATTGTGAATATTATCAATATTACCAATATGATCGATTTTATCGATTTTTTCTTTTTTTTTGTATTTTTCGAATTTTTTCAATTTTTTCAATTTTTTCGATATTATCAACATTGTTGCTATCATCTACATTGTGAATATTATCAATATTATCAATATTATCGATTTTATCGATTCTTTCAATATTTTCAATTTTATCGATATTATCAACATTGTTGCTATCATATACATTGTGAATATTATCAATATTATCAATATTATCGATTTTATCGATTTTTACAATTTTTTCAATTTTTCGAATTTCTTCAATTTTTTCGATATTATCAACATTGTTGCTATCATCTACATTGTGAATATTATCAATATTATCAATATGATCGATTTTATCGATTTTTTCTTTTTTTTTGTATTTTTCGAATTTTTTCAATTTTTTCAATTTTTTCGATATTATCAACATTGTTGCTATCATCTACATTGTGAATATTATCAATATTATCAATATTATCGATTTTATCGATTCTTTCAATATTTTCAATTTTATCGATATTATCAACATTGTTGCTATCATATGCATTGTGAATATTATCAATATTATCAATATTATCGATTTTATCGATTTTTACAATTTTTTGAATTTTTCAAATTTTTTCAATTTTTTCAATTTTATCGATATTATCAACGTTGTTGCTATCATCTATATTGTGAATATTATGAATATTATCAATATAATCGATTTTATCGATTCTTTCAATATTTTCAATTTTATCGATATTATCAACATTGTTGCTATCATATACATTGTGAATATTATCAATATTATCAATATTATCGATTTTATCGATTTTTACAATTTTTTCAATTTTTCGAATTTCTTCAATTTTTTCGATATTATCAACATTGTTGCTATCATCTACATTGCGAATATTATCAACATTATCAATACTATCAGTTTTATCGATTCATGAAATTTTTGGAATTTTTCAAATTTTTTAATTTTTTCAATTTTTTCGATATTACCAACATTGTTGCTGTCATATACATTGTGAATATTATCAACATTATCAATTTTGATCGATTTTATCGATTTTTTCAATTTTTTCAATTTTTTCAATTTTTTCAATTTTTTCGATATTATCAACATTGTTGCTATCATCTACATTGTGAATATTATCAATATTATCAATATTATCGATTTTATCGATTCTTTCAATATTTTCAATTTTATCGATATTATCAACATTGTTGCTATCATATACATTGTGAATATTATCAATATTATCAATATTATCGATTTTATCGATTTTTACAATTTTTTCAATTTTTCGAATTTCTTCAATTTTTTCGATATTATCAACATTGTTGCTATCATCTACATTGTGAATATTATCAATATTATCAATATGATCGATTTTATCGATTTTTTCTTTTTTTTTGTATTTTTCGAATTTTTTCAATTTTTTCAATTTTTTCGATATTATCAACATTGTTGCTATCATCTACATTGTGAATATTATCAATATTATCAATATTATCGATTTTATCGATTCTTTCAATATTTTCAATTTTATCGATATTATCAACATTGTTGCTATCATATACATTGTGAATATTATCAATATTATCAATATTATCGATTTTATCGATTTTTACAATTTTTTCAATTTTTCGAATTTCTTCAATTTTTTTCGATATTATCAACATTGTTGCTATCATCTACATTGTGAATATTATCAATATTATCAATATTATCGATTTTATCGATTTTTTCAATTTTTTCAATTTTTCGATATTATCAACATTGTTGCTATCATCTACATTGTGAATATTATCAATATTATCAATATTATCGATTTTATCGATTCTTTCAATATTTTCAATTTTATCGATATTATCAACATTGTTGCTATCATATACATTGTGAATATTATCAATATTATCAATATTATCGATTTTATCGATTTTTTCTTTTTTTTTGTATTTTTCGAATTTTTTCAATTTTTTCAATTTTTTCGATATTATCAACATTGTTGCTATCATCTACATTGTGAATATTATCAATATTATCAATATTATCGATTTTATCGATTCTTTCAATATTTTCAATTTTATCGATATTATCAACATTGTTGCTATCATATACATTGTGAATATTATCAATATTATCAATATTATCGATTTTATCGATTTTTACAATTTTTTCAATTTTTCGAATTTCTTCAATTTTTTTCGATATTATCAACATTGTTGCTATCATCTACATTGTGAATATTATCAATATTATCAATATGATCGATTTTATCGATTTTTTCAATTTTTTGAATTTTTCAAATTTTTTCAATTTTTTCAATTTTTTCGATATTATCAACATTGTTGCTATCATCTACATTGTGAATATTATCAATATTATCAATATTATCGATTTTATCGATTTTTCAATTTTTTCAATTTTTCGAATTTTTTCAATTTTTTCGATATTATCAACATTGTTGCTATCATCTACATTGTGAATATTATCAATATTATCAATATTATCGATTTTATCGATTTTTTCAATTTTTCCAATTTTTCCGATTTTTTCAATTTTTTCGATATTATCAACATTGTTGCTATCATCTACATTGTGAATATTATCAATATTATCAATATTATCAATTTTATCGATTTTTTTTTTCAAATTTTTCAATTTTTTCAATTTTTTCGATATTATCAACATTGTTGCTATCATCTACATTGTGAATATTATCAATATTATCAATATTATCGATTTTATCGATTCTTTCAATATTTTCAATTTTATCGATATTATCAACATTGTTGCTATCATCTACATTGTGAATATTATCAATATTATCAATATTATCGATTTTATCGATTTTTACAATTTTTTCAATTTTTCGAATTTCTTCAATTTTTTTCGATATTATCAACATTGTTGCTATCATCTACATTGTGAATATTATCAATATTATCAATATGATCGATTTTATCGATTTTTTCTTTTTTTTTGTATTTTTCGAATTTTTTCAATTTTTTCAATTTTTTCGATATTATCAACATTGTTGCTATCATCTACATTGTGAATATTATCAATATTATCAATATAATCGATTTTATCGATTCTTTCAATATTTTCAATTTTATCGATATTATCAACATTGTTGCTATCATATACATTGTGAATATTATCAATATTATCAATATTATCGATTTTATCGATTTTTACAATTTTTTCAATTTTTCGAATTTCTTCAATTTTTTCGATATTATCAACATTGTTGCTATCATCTACATTGTGAATATTATCAATATTATCAATATGATCGATTTTATCGATTTTTTCTTTTTTTTTGTATTTTTCGAATTTTTTCAATTTTTTCAATTTTTTCGATATTATCAACATTGTTGCTATCATCTACATTGTGAATATTATCAATATTATCAATATTATCGATTTTATCGATTTTTACAATTTTATCGATATTATCAACATTGTTGCTATCATATACATTGTGAATATTATCAATATTATCAATATTATCGATTTTATCGATTTTTTCTTTTTTTTTGCATTTTTCGAATTTTTTCAATTTTTTCAATTTTTTCGATATTATCAACATTGTTGCTATCATCTACATTGTGAATATTATCAATATTATCAATATAATCGATTTTATCGATTTTTTCAATTTTTTCAATTTGATCGATATTATCAACATTGTTGCTATCATCTACATTGTGAATATTATCAATATTATCAATATTATCGATTTTATCGATTTTTTCAATTTTTTCAATTTTTCGAATTTCTTCAATTTTTTCGATATTATCAACATTGTTGCTATCATCTACATTGTGAATATTATCAATATTATCAATATTATCGATTTTATCGATTTTTACAATTTTTTGAATTTTTCAAATTTTTTCAATTTTTTCAATTTTTTCGATATTATCAACATTGTTGCTATCATCTACATTGTGAATATTATCAATATTATCAATATTATCGATTTTATCGATTCTTTCAATATTTTCAATTTTATCGATATTATCAACATTGTTGCTATCATATACATTGTGAATATTATCAATATTATCAATATTATCGATTTTATCGATTTTTTCAATTTTTTCAATTTTTCGAATTTCTTCAATTTTTTCGATATTATCAACATTGTTGCTATCATCTACATTGTGAATATTATCAATATTATCAATATGATCGATTTTATCGATTTTTTCTTTTTTTTTGTATTTTTCGAATTTTTTCAATTTTTTCAATTTTTTCGATATTATCAACATTGTTGCTATCATCTACATTGTGAATATTATCAATATTATCAATATTATCGATTTTATCGATTCTTTCAATATTTTCAATTTTATCGATATTATCAACATTGTTGCTATCATCTACATTGTGAATATTATCAATATTATCAATATTATCGATTTTATCGATTTTTTTTAAATTTTTTGAATCTTTCGAATTTTTTCAATTTTTTTCGATATTATCAACATTGTTGCTATCATCTACATTGTGAATATTATCAATATTATCAATATAATCGATTTTATCGATTTTTTCAATTTTTTCAATTTGATCGATATTATCAACATTGTTGCTATCATCTACATTGTGAATATTATCAATATTATCAATATTATCGATTTTATCGATTTTTTCAATTTTTTCAATTTTTCGAATTTCTTCAATTTTTTCGATATTATCAACATTGTTGCTATCATTAACATTGCGAATATTATCAACATTATCAATACTATCAGTTTTATCGATTTTTGACATTTTTTTAATTTTTTTAACGTTACAAATTTTTTTAATTTTTTTCAATTTTTTCGATATTATCAACATTGTTGCTATCATCTACATTGTGAATATTATCAATATTATCAATATTATCGATTTTATCGATTTTTTCAATTTTTTCAATTTTTTCGATATTATCAACATTGTTGCTATCATCTACATTGTGAATATTATCAATATTATCAATATGATCGATTTTATCGATTTTTTCTTTTTTTTTGCATTTTTCGAATTTTTTCAATTTTTTCAATTTTTTCGATATTATCAACATTGTTGCTATCATCTACATTGTGAATATTATCAATATTATCAATATAATCGATTTTATCGATTCTTTCAATATTTTCAATTTTATCGATATTATCAACATTGTTGCTATCATATACATTGTGAATATTATCAATATTATCAATATTATCGATTTTATCGATTTTTACAATTTTTTCAATTTTTCGAATTTCTTCAATTTTTTTCGATATTATCAACATTGTTGCTATCATCTACATTGTGAATATTATCAATATTATCAATATGATCGATTTTATCGATTTTTTCTTTTTTTTTGTATTTTTCGAATTTTTTCAATTTTTTCAATTTTTTCGATATTATCAACATTGTTGCTATCATCTACATTGTGAATATTATCAATATTATCAATATTATCGATTTTATCGATTCTTTCAATATTTTCAATTTTATCGATATTATCAACATTGTTGCTATCATATACATTGTGAATATTATCAATATTATCAATATTATCGATTTTATCGATTTTTACATTTTTTTAATTTTTCGAATTTTTTCAATTTTTTCAATTTTATCGATATTATCAACATTGTTGCTATCATCTACATTGTGAATATTATCAATATTATCAATATTATCGATTTTATCGATTCTTTCATTTTTTGAAATTCAATTTTCTCAATTTTATCGATATTATCAACATTGTTGCTATCATCTACATTGTGAATATTATCAATATTATCAATATTATGGATTTTATCGATTCTTTCAATTTTTTCAATTTTATCGATATTATCAACATTGTTGCTATCATATACATTGTGAATATTATCAATATTATCAATATTATCGATTTTATCGATTTTTACAATTTTTTATTTTATCGATATTATCAACATTGTTGCTATCATCTACATTGTGAATATTATCAATATTATCAATATGATCGATTTTATCGATTTTTTCTTTTTTTTTGTATTTTTCGAATTTTTTCAATTTTTTCAATTTTTTCGATATTATCAACATTGTTGCTATCATCTACATTGTGAATATTATCAATATTATCAATATAATCGATTTTATCGATTCTTTCAATATTTTCAATTTTATCGATATTATCAACATTGTTGCTATCATATACATTGTGAATATTATCAATATTATCAATATTATCGATTTTATCGATTTTTACAATTTTTTCAATTTTTCGAATTTCTTCAATTTTTTCGATATTATCAACATTGTTGCTATCATCTACATTGTGAATATTATCAATATGATCGATTTTATCGATTTTTTCTTTTTTTTTTGTATTTTTCGAATTTTTTCAATTTTTTCAATTTTTTCGATATTATCAACATTGTTGCTATCATCTACATTGTGAATATTATCAATATTATCAATATTATCGATTTTATCGATTCTTTCAATATTTACAATTTTATCGATATTATCAACATTGTTGCTATCATATACATTGTGAATATTATCAATATTATCAATATTATCGATTTTATCGATTTTTTCAATTTTTTCAATTTTTTCACATTTTTCAATTTTTTCAATTTTTCGATATTATCAACATTGTTGCTATCATCTACATTGTGAATATTATCAATATTATCAATATTATCGATTTTATCGATTTTTTCAATTTTTTCAATTTTATCGATATTATCAACATTGTTGCTATCATCTACATTGTGAATATTATCAATATTATCAATATTATCGATTTTATCGATTTTTCAATTTTTTCAATTTTTCGAATTTCTTCAATTTTTTCGATATTATCAACATTGTTGCTATCATCTACATTGTGAATATTATCAATATTATCAATATTATGAATTTTATCGATTTTTTCAATTTTTTTTTATTTTTCCAATTTTTTCAATTTTTTCGATATTATCAACATTGTTGCTATCATCTACATTGTGAATATTATCAATATTATCAATATTATCGATTTTATCGATTCTTTCAATATTTTCAATTTTATCGATATTATCAACATTGTTGCTATCATATACATTGTGAATATTATCAATATTATCAATATTATCGATTTTATCGATTTTTACAATTTTTTCAATTTTTCGAATTTCTTCAATTTTTTTCGATATTATCAACATTGTTGCTATCATCTACATTGTGAATATTATCAATATTATCAATATTATCGATTTTATCGATTTTTTCTTTTTTTTTTGCATTTTTCGAATTTTTTCAATTTTTTCAATTTTTTCGATATTATCAACATTGTTGCTATCATCTACATTGTGAATATTATCAATATTATCAATATTATCGATTTTATCGATTTTTACAATTTTTTGAATTTTTCAAATTTTTTCAATTTTTTCAATTTTATCGATATTATCAACATTGTTGCTATCATCTACATTGTGAATATTATCAATATTATCAATATTATCGATTTTATCGATTCTTTCAATATTTGCAAATTTATCGATATTATCAACATTGTTGTTATCATCTACATTGTGAATATTATCAACATTATCAATTTTGATCGATTTTATCGATTTTTTCAATTTTTTCAATTTTTTCAATTTTTTCAATTTTTTCGATATTATCAACATTGTTGCTATCATCTACATTGTGAATATTATGAATATTATCAATATTATCGATTTTATCGATTTTTTGAATTTTTCCAATTTTTTCAATTTTTTCAATTTTATCGATATTATCAACATTGTTGCTATCATCTACATTGTGAATATTATCAATATTATCAATATTATCGATTTTATCGATTTTTTCAATTTTTTCAATTTTTTTGAATTTTATCGATATTATCAACATTGTTGCTATCATCTACATTGTGAATATTATCAATATTATTTATCGATTTTTTCAATTTTTTGAATTTTTCAAATTTTTTCAATTTTTTCAATTTTATCGAAATTATCAACATTGTTGCTATCATCTACATTGTGAATATTATCAATATTATCAATATTATCAATTTTATCGATTTTATCGATTTTTTCAATTCTTGGAATTTCTCAAATTTTTTCAATTTTATCGATATTATCAACATTGTTGCTATCATCTACATTGTGAATATTATCAGTATTATCAATATTATCGATTTTATCGATTTTTCAAATTTTTCAAATTTTTTCAATTTTTTCAATTTTATCGATATTATCAACATTGTTGCTATCATCTACATTGTGAATATTATCAATATTATCAATATTATCGATTTTATCGATTTTTTCAATTTTTTCAATTTTTTCAATTTTTTCAATTTTTTCGATATTATCAACATTGTTGCTATCATCTACATTGTGAATATTATCAATATTATCAATATTATCGATTTTATCGATTTTTTCATTTTTTTCAATTTTTCAAAATTTTTCAATTTTTTCAATTTTTTCGATATTATCAAGATTGTTGCTATCATCTACATTGTGAATATTATCAATATTATCAATATTATCGATTTTATCGATTTTTTCAATATTTTCAATTTTATCGATATTATCAACATTGTTGCTATCATATACATTGTGAATATTATCAATATTATCACCATTACCAATTTTATCGATTTTTTGAATTTTTCAAATTTTTTCAATTTTTTCAATTTTATCGATATTATCAACATTGTTGCTATCATATACATTGTGAATAATATCAATATTATCAGTTTCATCGATGTTTGGTGTTTTTCAAATTTTTTCAATTTTTTCAATTTTATCGATATTATCAACATTGTTGCTATCATCTACATTGTGAATATTATCAATATTATCAATATTATCAATTTTATCGATTTTTTCGATTTTTTCAATTTTTTCAATTTTATCGATATTATCAACATTGTTGCTATCATCTACATTGTGAATATTATCAATATTATCAATTTTATCGATTTTTGAAATTTTTTGAATTTTTCAAATTTTTTGAATTTTTTCGATATTATCAACATTGTTGCTATCATCAACATTGTGAATATTATGAATATTATCAATACTATCAATTTTATCGATTTTTGAAATATTTGGAATTTTTCAAATGTTTTCAATTTTTTCAATTTTATCGATATTATCAACATTGTTGCTATCATCAACATTGTGAATATTATCAATATTATCAATATTATCAATTTGATCGATTTTTCAATTTTTTGAATTTTTCAAATTTTTTCCATTTTTTCAATTTTTCAATTTTTCAAATTTTTTCAATTCTATCGGTATTAACAACATTGTTGCTATCATCTACATTGTGAATATTATCAGTATTATCAATATTATCAATTTTATCGATATTTTCAACATTGTTGCTGTCATCAGCATTCTGAATATTATCAATATTATCAATTTTATCGATTTTTTCAGTTTTTTGAATTTTTCAAATTTTTTCAATTTTTTCGATATTATCAACATTGTTGCTGTCATCTACATTGTGAATATTATCAATATTATCAATATTATCAATTTTATCAATATTTTCAACATTGTTGCTATCATCTACATTGTCAATATTATCAATATTATCAATTTTATCGATTTTTTGAATTTTTTGAATTTTTCAAATTTTTTCAATTTTATCGATGTTATCAACATTGTTGCTATCATCTACATTGTGAATATTATCAATATTATCAATTTTATCGATTTTTTCAATTTTTTGAATTTTTCAAATTTTTTCAATTTTATCTATATTATCAACATTGTTGCTATCATCAACATTGTGAATATTATCAATATTATCAATATTATCAATTTTATCGATTTTTTCAATTTTTTGAATTTTTTATTCAATTTTATCGATATTATCAACATTGTTGCTATCATCTACATTGTGAATATTATCAATATTATCAATATTATCAATTTTATCGCCATTTGAATTTTTTGAATTTTTCGAATTTTTTCAATTTTTTCAATTTTTTCAATTTTTCAAATTTTTTCAATTTTATCGATATAATCAACATTGTTGCTATCATCTACATTGTGAATATTATCAATATTATCAATATTATCAATTTTATCAATATTTTCAACATTGTTGCTGTCATCAGCATTCTGAATATTATCAATATTATCAATTTTATCGATTTTTTCAGTTTTTTGAATTTTTCAAATTTTTTCAATTTTATCGATATTATCAACATTGTTGCTGTCATCTACATTGTGAATATTATCAATATTATCAATTTTATCGATTTTTTCAGTTTTTTGAATTTTTCAAATGTTTTCAATTTTACCGATGTTATCAACATTGTTGCTGACATCAACATTCTGAATATTATCAATATTATCAATTTTATTGATTTTTTCAGTTTTTTGAATTTTTCAAATTTTTTCAATTTTATCGATATTATCAACATTGTTGCTATCATCTACATTGTGAATATTATCAATATTATCAGTATTAGCGATTTTATCGATTTTTTGAATTTTTTGAATTTTTCAAATTTTATCAATTTTTTCAATTTTATCGATATTATCAACATTGTTGCTATCATCAACATTCTGAATATTATCAATATTATCAATATTATCAATTTTATCAATTTTTTCAATTTTTTCAATTTTTTCAATTTTTTCAATTTTATCGATATTATCAACATTGTTGCTATCATCTACATTGTGAATATTATCAATATTATCAATATTATCGATTTTTTCAATTTTTTCCATTTTTTCCATTTTTTCAATTTTTCAAATTTTTTCAATTTTATCGATATTATCAACATTGTTGCTATCATCTACATTGTGAATATTATCAATATTATCAATATTATAAATTTTATCGATTTTTCAATTTTTTGAATTTTTCAAATTTTTTCCATTTTTTCAATTTTTTCAATTTTTCAAATTTTTTCAATTTTATCGATATTAACAACATTGTTGCTATCATCTACATTGTGAATATTATCAGTATTATCCATATTATCAATTTTATCGATTTTATCGATTCTTTCAATTTTTGAAATTTTTGAAATTTTTGAATTTTATCGATATTATCAACATTGTTGCTGTCATCTACATTGTGAATATTATCAGTATTATCAATATTATGAATTTTATCAATATTTTCAACATTGTTGCTGTCAGCAGCATTCTGAATATTATCAATATTATCAATTTTATCGATTTTTTGAATTTTTTGAATTTTTCAAATTTTTTCATTTTATCGATGTTATCAACATTGTTGCTATCATCTACGTTGTGAATATTATCAATATTATCAATTTTATTGATTTCTGAAATTTTTTGAATTTTTCAAATTTTTACAATTTCCTGATTGTTTTGAATTTTATCGATATTATCAACATTGTTGCTAACGTCAACATTCTGAATGTTATCAATATTATCAATATTATTAATTTTGTCGATTTTTTCAATTTTTTGCATTTTTTCAATTTATTCAATTTTATCGATATTATCAACATTCTTGCTATCATCAACATTGTCAATATTACCAATATTATCAATATTATAAATTTTATCGATTTTTCAATTTTTTGAATTTTTCAAATTTTTTCCATTTTTTCAATTTTTTCAATTTTTCAAATTTTTTCAATTTTATCGATATTAACAACATTGTTGCTATCATCTACATTGTGAATATTATCAGTATTATCCATATTATCAATTTTATAGATTTTATCGATTCTTTCAATTTTTGAAATTTTTGAAATTTTTTCAATTTTATCGATATTATCAACATTGTTGCTGTCATCTACATTGTGAATATTATCAGTATTATCAATATTATGAATTTTATCAATATTTTCAACATTGTTGCTGTCATCAGCATTCTGAATATTATCAAGACTATCAACTTTATCGATTTTTGGAATTTTTTGAATTTTTCAAATTTTTTCCATTTTATCGATATTATCAACATTGTTGCTATCATCTACATTGTGAATATTATCAATATTATCAAAATTATCAATTTTATCGATTTTTTCAGTTTTTTCAATTTTTCAAATGTTTTCAATTTTATCGATGTTATCAACATTGTTGCTATCATCTACGTTGTGAATATTATCAATATTCTCAATTTTATCGATTTTTGAAATTTTTTGAATTTTTTGAATTTTTCAAATTTTTACAATTTCCTGACTGTTTTCAATTTTATCGATATTATCAACATTGTTGCTGACGTCAACATTCTGAATATTATCAATATTATCAATATTATCAATTTTATCGATTTTTTCAATTTTTTCCATTTTTTCAATTTTTTCAATGTTATCGATATTATCAACATTGTTGCTATCATCAACATTGTGAATATTATGAATATTATCAATACTATCAATTTTATCGATTTTTGAAATATTTGGAATTTGTCAAATGTTTTCTATTTTTTCAATGTAATCGATATTATCAACATTGTTGCTATCATCAACATTGTGAATATTATCAATATTATCAATATTATCAATTTTATCGATTTTTTCGGTTTTTTCAATTTTTCAAATGTTCTCAATTTTATCGATGTTATCAACATTGTTGCTGTCAGCAGCATTCTGAATATTATCAATATTATCAATTTTATCGATTTTTGGAATTTTTGGATTTTTTCAAATTTTTTGGATTTTATTGTTATTATCAACATTGTTGCTATCATCAACATTGTGAATATTATGAATATTATCAATACTATCAATTTTATCGATTTTTGAAATATTTGGAATTTGTCAAATGTTTTCTATTTTTTCAATGTTATCGATATTATCAACATTGTTGCTATCATCAACATTATGAATATTATCAATATTATCAATATTATCAATTTGATCGATTTTTCAATTTTTTGAATTTTTCAAATTTTTTCCATTTTTTCAATTTTTTCAATTTTTCAAATTTTTTCAATTCTATCAGTATTAACAACATTGCTGCTATCATCTACATTGTGAATATTATCAGTATTATCAATATTATCAATTGTATCGATATTTTCAACAATGTTGCTGTCATCAGCATTCTGAATATTATCAATATTATCAATTTTATCGATTTTTTCAGTTTTTTGAATTTTTCAAATGTTTGCAATTTTTCCGATGTCATCAACATTGTTGCTGTCATCTACATTGTGAATATTATCAGTATTATCAATATTATCAATTTTATCAATATTTTCAACATTGTTGCTGTCAGCAGCATTCTGAATATTATCAATATTATCAATTTTATCGATTTTTTGAATTTTTTGAATTTTTCAAATTTTTTCATTTTATCGATGTTATCAACATTGTTGCTATCATCTACGTTGTGAATATTATCAATATTATCAATTTTATTGATTTCTGAAATTTTTTGAATTTTTCAAATTTTTACAATTTCCTGATTGTTTTGAATTTTATCGATATTATCAACATTGTTGCTAACGTCAACATTCTGAATGTTATCAATATTATCAATATTATTAATTTTATCGATTTTTTCAATTTTTTGCATTTTTTCAATTTATTCAATTTTATCGATATTATCAACATTCTTGCTATGATCAACATTGTCAATATTATCAATATTATCAATATTATCAATTTTATCGATTTTTCAATTTTTTGAATTTTTCAAATTTTTTCCATTTTTTCAATTTTTTCAATTTTTCAAATTTTTTCAATTCTATCGGTATTAACAACATTGTTGCTATCATCTACATTGTGAATATTATCAGTATTATCAATATTATCAATTTTATCAATATTTTCAACATTGTTGCTGTCATCAGCATTCTGAATATTATCAATATTATCAATTTTATCGATTTTTTCAGTTTTTTGAATTTTTCAAATGTTTTCAATTTTACCGATGTCATCATCATTGTTGCTGTCATCTACATTTTGAAAATTATCAATATTATCAATTTTATTGATTTTTTCAGTTTTTTGAATTTTACAAATGTTTTCAATTTTACCGATGTCATCAACATTGTTGCTGTCATCTACATTGTGAAAATTATCCATATTATCAATTTTATTGATTTTTTCAGTTTTTTGAATTTTACAAATGTTTTCAATTTTATCGATGTTATCAACATTGTTGCTATCATCTACATTGTGAATATTATCAGTATTATCAATATTATCAATTTTGTCAATTTTATCGATTTTTTGAATTTTTTGAATTTTTCAAATATTTTCAATTTTTTCAATTTTATCGATATTATCAACATTGTTGCTCTCATAAACATTCTGAATATTATCAATATTATCAATTTTATCGATTTTACCGATTTCTTTAATTTTTTGAATTTTTCAAATTTTTTCAATTTCTTCAATTTTATCGATATTTTCAACATTGTTGCTGTCATCAGCATTCTGAATATTA
>JASVEB010000018.1:1446900-1480726 GCA_036983795.1 Megachile lagopoda
AAAATTCAAAAAATTCGAAAAATTCAAAAAATGCCAAAAGTCGATAAAATTGATAATATTGATAATATTGATATTATTCACAATGTAGATGATAGCAACAATGTTGATACTACCGATAAAATTCAAAAAATTCCAAAAATTCCAAAAATTCCAAAAATTCAAATGGCGATAAAATTGATAAAATCTACAATATTGATAATATTTCCAATGTAGATGATAGCAACAATGTTGATAATATCGAAAAAATTGAAAAAATTAAAAAAATTCGAAAAATTCAAAAAATTCAAATGGCGATAAAATTGATAAAATTTGCAATATTGATAATATTGACAATGTAGATGATAGCAACAATGTTGATTATATCGATAAAATAGAAAAAATTGAAAAAATTGAAAATATAGAAAAAATTGAAAAAATTTGAAAAATTCCAAAAATCAATAAAACTGATAATTTTGATAATATTGATAATATTCCCAATGTAGATGATAGCAACAATGTTGATAATATCGAAAAAATCGAAAAAATTCAAAAAATTCGAAAAATTCAAAAAATTTCAAAAGTCGATAAAATTGATAAAATTGATAATATTGATAATATTGACAATGTAGATGATAGCAACAATGTTGATTATATCGATAAAATTGAAAAAATTTGAAAAATTCCAAAAATCGATAAAACTGATAATATTGATAATATTGATAATATTCCCAATGTAGATGATAGCAACAATGTTGATAATATCGAAAAAATTGAAAAAATTGAAATATTCGGAAAATTCAAATAATTCGAAAAATTCAAAAAATGCCAAAAGTCGATAAAATTGATAATATTGATAATATTGATAATATTCCCAATGTAGATGATAGCAACAATGTTGATAATATCGAAAAAATCGGAAAAATTAAAAAAATTCGAAAAATTCAAAAAATTTCAAAAATCGATAAAACTGATAATATTGATAATATTGATAATATTCCCAATGTAGATGATAGCAACAATGTTGATAATATCGAAAAAATTGAAAAAATTGAAATATTCGGAAAATTCAAAAAATTCGAAAAATTCAAAAAATGCCAAAAGTCGATAAAATTGATAATATTGATAATATTGATATTATTCACAATGTAGATGATAGCAACAATGTTGATACTACCGATAAAATTCAAAAAATTCAAAAAATTCAAATGGCGATAAAATTGATAAAATTGATAATATTGATAATATTGACAATGTAGATGATAGCAACAATGTTGATTATATCGATAAAATAGAAAAAATTGAAAAAATTGAAAAAATTGAAAAAATTGAAAAAATTTGAAAAATTCCAAAAATCAATAAAACTGATAATATTGATAATATTGATAATATTCCCAATGTAGATGATAGCAACAATGTTGATAATATCGAAAAAATCGAAGAAATTAAAAAAATTCGAAAAAATCAAAAAATGTGAAAAATTCCAAAAACCAATAAAACTGATAATATTGATAATATTGATAATATTCCCAATGTAGATGATAGCAACAATGTTGATAATATCGAAAAAATTGAAAAAATTGAAATATTCGGAAAATTCAAAAAATTCGAAAAATTCAAAAAATGCCAAAAGTCGATAAAATTGATAATATTGATAATATTGATATTATTCACAATGTAGATGATAGCAACAATGTTGATACTACCGATAAAATTCCAAAAATTCAAAAAATTCAAAAAATTCAAATGGCGATAAAATTGATAAAATCTACAATATTGATAATATTTCCAATGTAGATGATAGCAACAATGTTGATAATATCGAAAAAATTGAAAAAATTAAAAAAATTCGAAAAATTCAAAAAATTCAAATGGCGATAAAATTGATAAAATTTGCAATATTGATAATATTGACAATGTAGATGATAGCAACAATGTTGATTATATCGATAAAATAGAAAAAATTGAAAAAATTGAAAATATAGAAAAAATTGAAAGAATTTGAAAAATTCCAAAAATCAATAAAACTGATAATTTTGATAATATTGATAATATTCCCAATGTAGATGATAGCAACAATGTTGATAATATCGAAAAATCGAAAAAATTAAAAAAATTCGAAAAATTCAAAAAATTTCAAAAGTCGATAAAATTGATAAAATTGATAATATTGATAATATTGACAATGTAGATGATAGCAACAATGTTGATTATATCGATAAAATTGAAAAAATTGAAAAATTGGATAAATTTGAAAAATTCCAAAAATCGATAAAAATGATAATATTGATAATATTGATAATATTCCCAATGTAGATGATAGCAACAATGTTGATAATATCGAAAAAATCGAAAAAATTAAAAAAATTCGAAAAATTCAAAAAATTTCAAAATAAAATTGATAAAATTGATAATATTGATAATATTGATAATATTCACAATGTAGATGATAGCAACAATGTTGATAATATGGTAATAATTGAAAAATTTAAAAAAATTTGAAAAATTCAAAAAATTTCAAAAATCGACAAAATTGTAATATTGATAATATTGATAATATTCACAATGTAGATGATAGCAACAATGTTGATAATATCGATAAAATTGAAAAAATTGAAAAAATTTGAAAAATTCAAAAAATTCAAAAAATCGATAAAATTGATAATGGTGATAATATTGATAATATTCACAATGTATATGATAGCAACAATGTTGATAATATCGATAAAATTGAAAACATTTGAAAAATTCCAACAATATCAAAAATCGATAGAACTGATGATATCGATAATATTGATAATATTCTCAATGTATATGATAGCAACAATGTTGATAATATCGAAAAAATTAAAAAAATTTTAAAAATTTGGAGAATTAAAAAAATTAAAAAAATTAAAAAAATGTCAAAAATCGGTAAAACTGATAGTATTGATAATATTGATAATATTCACAATGTTGATGATAGCAACGATGTTGATAATATCGATAAAATTGAAAACATTTGAAAAATTCCAACAATATCAAAAATCGATAGAACTGATAATATCGATAATATTGATAATATTCTCGATGTATATGATAGCAACAATGTTGATAATATCGATAAAATTGAAAAAATTGAAAAAATTTGGAGAATTAAAAAAATTAAAAAAATTAAAAAAATGTCAAAAATCGGTAAAACTGATAGTATTGATAATATTGATAATATTCACAATGTTGATGATAGCAACAATGTTGATAATATCGATAAAATTGAAAACATTTGAAAAATTCCAAAAATATCAAAAATCGATAGAACTGATAATATTGATAATATTGATAATATTCTCAATGTATATGATAGCAACAATGTTGATAATATCGATAAAATTGAAAAAATTGAAAAAATTTGAAAAATTCAAAAAATTGAAAAAATCGATAAAATTGATAATGTTGATAATGTTGATAATATTCACAATGTATATGATAGCAACAATGTAGATAATATCGATAAAATTGAAAACATTTGAGAATTTCCAAAAATATCAAAAATCGATAGAACTGATAATATTGATAATATTGATAATATTCTCAATGTATATGACAGCAACAATGTTGATAATATCGAAAAAAATTGAAAAAATTGAAATAACTGAAAAAATTGAAAAAATTGAAAACATTTGCAAAATTCCAAGAATATCAAAAATCGATGGAACTGATAATATTGATAATATTGATAATATTCTCAATGTTTATGATAGCAGCAATGTTGATAATATTGAAAAAAATTGAAAAAATTAAGAAAATTTGAAATATTAAAAAAATTAAAAAAATGTCAAAAATCGATAAAACTGATAGTATTGATAATGTTGACAATATTCGCAATGTTGATGATAGCAACAATGTTGATAATATCGAAAAAATTGAATAAATTGAAAAAATTGGAAAAATTCAAAAAAAAGAAAAAATCGATCATATTGATAATATTGATAATATTGATAATATTCACAATGCATATGATAGCAACAATGTTGATAATATCGAAAAAATTAAAAAAAATTAAAAATTTGAAAAATTAAAAAAATTAAAAAAATGTCAAAAATCGATAAAACTGATAGTATTGATAATATGGATAATATTCACAATGTAGATGATAGCAACAATGTTGATAATGTCGATAAAATTGAAAATATTGAAAGAATCGATAAAATCGATAATATTGATAATATTGATAATATTCACAATGTAGATGATAGCAACAATGTTGATAATATCGATAAAATTGAAAATATTGAAGGAATCGATAAAATCGATAATATTTAAAATATTGATAATATTCACAATGTAGATCATAGCAACAATGCTGATAATATCGAAAAAATTTCATAAAATTAAAAAAATGCCAAAAATCGATAAAACTGATAGTATTGATAATGTTGATAATATTCGCAATGTTGATGATAGCAACAATGTTGATAATATCGAAAAAATTGAAGAAATTCGAAAAATTGAAAAAATTGAAAAAATCGATAAAATCGATAATATTGATAATATTGATAATATTCACAATGTAGATGATAGCAACAATGTTGATAATATCGAAAAAATTGAAAAAATTGAAAAAATTTGAAAAATTCAAAAAATTCAAAAATCGATAAAATTGATAATGGTGATAATATTGATAATATTCACAATGCATATGATAGCAACAATGTTGATAATATCGATAAAATAGAAAATATCGAAAAAATCGATAATATTGATAATATTCACAATGTAGGTGATAACAACAATCTTGATAATATCGAAAAAATTGAAAAAATTGAAAAAATTTGAAATATTCAAAAAATTGACAAAATCGATAAAATTGATAATGTTGATAATATTGATATTATTCACAACGTAGATGATAACAACAATGTTGATAATATCGAAAAAATTTAAAAAAATAAAAAATTGGAAAAATTAAAAAAATTTAAAAAATGTCAAAAATCGATAAAACTGATAGTATTGATAATATGGATAATATTCACAATGTAGATGATAGCAACAACGTTGATAATGTCGATAAAATTGAAAATATTGAAAGAATCGATAAAATCGATAATATTGATAATATTGATAATATTCACAATGTAGATGATAGCAACAATCTTGATAATATCGAAAAAATTTAAGAAAATTAAAAAATTTAAAAAATTTGAAAAATTAAAAAAATTTTTAAAATGTCAAAAATCGATAAAACTGATAGTATTGATAATGTTGATAATATTCACAATGTATATGATAGCAACAATGTTGATAATATCAAAAAAATTGAAAAAATTGAAGAAATTCGAAAAATTGAAAAAATTGAAAAAATTCGAAAAATTCAAAAAAATGAAAAACATCGATCATATTGATAATATTGATAATATTCATAATGTATATGATAGCAACAATGTTAACAATATCGAGAAAACTGAAAAAATTGAAAAAATTAGAAAAATTAGAAAAATTTAAAAATCGATAAAACTGATAATATTGATAATATTGATAATATTCACAATGTATGATGATAGCAACAATGTTGATAATATCGAAAAAATTGAAAAATTGAAAAAATTGAAAAAACTTCAAAAAATTCAAAATCTATAAAATGAAATATTGATAATATTGCCAATATTCACAATGTATATGATAGCAACAATGTTGATAATATCGAAAAAATCGAAAAAATTTAAAAAATTCGAAAAATTCAAAAAATTTCAAAAGTCGATAAATCTGATAATATTGATAATATTGATAATATTCACAATGTAGATGGTAGCAACAATGTTGATAATATCGAAAAAATTGAAAAAATTTCAAAAATTCGAAAAATTCAAAAAATTTTAAAATTCTATAAAATTGATAATATTGATAATATTGATAATATTCACAATGTAGATGATAGCAACAATGTTGATAATATCGAAAAAATTGAAAAAATTGAAAAAATTCGAAAAGTTCAAACAAATTCAAAAGTCGATAAAATTGATAATATTGATAATATTGATAATATGTCAACAATGTTGATAATATCGAAAAATTTGAAAAAATTAAAAAATTGAAAAATTCAAAAAATTCAAAATCGATAAAATGATGATATTGATAATATTGATAATATTCACAATGTAGATGATAGCAACAATGTTGATAATATCGAAAAAATTGAAAAAATTAAAAAATTAAAAAATTGCCAAAAATCGATAAAATCGATAATATTGATAATATTGATAATATTCACTATGTAGATGATAGCAACAATGTTGATAATATCGAAAAAATTGAAAAAATTAAAAAATTGAAAAATTCAAAAAATTTCAAAAGTCGATAAAATTGATAATATTGATAATATTGATAATATTCACAATGTAGATGATAGCAACAATGTTGATAATATCGATAAAATTGAAAAAATTTGAAAAATTCAAAAAATTTCAAAAATCGATAAAATGATAATATTGATAATATTGATAATATTCACAATGTAGATGATTGCAACAATGTTGCAAATATCGATAAAATTGAAAAAATTTGAAAAATTCAAAAAATTTTCAAAAATCGATAAAATGATAGTATTGATAATATTGATAATATTCACAATGTAGATGATAGCAACAATGTTGATAATATCGAAAAAATTGAAAAAATTGGAAAAAATCAAAAATTGAAAAATCGATAAAATCGATAATATTGATAATAGTGATAATATTCACAATGTAGACGATAGCAACAATGTTGATAATATCGAAAAAATTGAAAAATTGAAAAAATTGAAAAAGAAAAAAATTTCAAAAATCGATAAAATTGATAATATTGATAATATTGATAATATTCACAATGTTGATGATAGCAACAATGTTGATAATATCGATAAAAATTGAAAAATTGAAAAATTGAAAAATTAAAAAATCGATAAAATTGATAAATTGATAATATTGATAATATTGTAATATTCACAATGTTGATGATAGCAACAATGTTGATAATATCGATAAAATTGAAAAATTTGAAAAATTCAAAATAATTCAAAAAATCGATAAGATTGATAATATTGATAATATTGATAATATTCACAATGTTGATAATATCGAAAAAAATTCAAAAATTTGGAAAAATTCAAAAAATGGAAAAAATCGATAAAATTGATAATATTTATAATATTGATAATATTCACAATGTTGATGATAGCAACAATGTTGATAATATCGATAAAATTGAAAAAATTGAAAAATTTGAGAAATTTCAAAAATCGATAAAACTGATAATATTGATAATATTGATAATATTCACAATGTAGATGATAGCAACAATGTTGATAATATCGAAAAAATTGAAAAAATTCAAAGAATTCGAAAAATTCAAAAATTGCAAAAATCGAAAAAATGGATAATATTGATAATATTGATAATATTCACTATGTAGGTGATAGCAACAATGTTGATTATATCGATAAAATTGAAAAAATTGAAAAAATTAAAAAAATGGAAAAAATCGATAAAACTGATAATATTGATAATATTGATAATATTCTCAATGTATATGATAGCAACAATGTTGATAATATCGATAAAATTGAAAAAATTGAAAAAATTTGAAAAATTCAAAAAATTGAAAAAATCGATGAAATTGATAATATTGATAATGTTGATAATATTCACAATGTATATGATAGCAACAATGTTGATAATATCGAAAAAATTGAAAAATTAAAAAAATTAAAAAATTGTCAAATATCGATAAAATCGATAATATTAATAATATTGAAAATATTCACAACGTATATGACAGCAACAATGTTGATAATATCGAAAAAATTGAAAAAATTAAAGAAATTAAAAAAATGCCAAATATCGATAAAATCGATAATATTGATAAGATTGATAATATTCACTATGTATATGACAGCAACAATGTTGATAATATCGAAAAAATGGAAAAAATTCGAAAAAATTCAAAAATAAAAAGATCGATAAAATCGATAATATTGATAATATTGATAATATTGATAATATTCACAATGTTGATAATATCGAAAAAATTGAAAAAATTGAAAAAAATTGAAAACAGTATCAAAATTCCAAAAATCGATAAAATTGATAATATTGATATCACTGATAATATTCACAATGTTGATAATATCGATAAGATAGAAACAAATTTCAAAAATTGCATTACAAAATTAACAAACAAATCGATAACATGGATAATATTGATAATATTTATAATATTCACAATGTTGATGATAGCAACAATGTTGATAATATCGAAAAAATTGAAAAAATTGAAAAAATTTGAGAAATTCCAAAAATTTAAAAAATCGATAATGTTGATAATATTGATAATATTGATAATATTCACAATGTTGATGATAGCAACAATGTTGATAATATCGAAAAAATTGAAAAAAATTGAAAAATTCAAAAAATTGAAAAATCGATAAAGTTGATAATATTGATAATATTGATAATATTCACAATGTTGATAATATCGCAACAAAATTGAAAATATTGTAAAATTGCATAAAATTCACAAAAATTCGAAAAAATGTCAAAAATTGATAAAATTGATAACATTGATAATATTCACAATGTTGATAATATCGAAAAAATTGAAAAAATTGAATAAATGTGATAAAATTCCAAAAATTTCAAGAATCGATAACATCGATAATATTGATAATATTGATAATATTCACACTGTTGATGATAGCAACAATGTTGATAATATCGATAAAATTGAAAAAATTGAAAAAATTGGAAAAATTGAAAAAATTGGAAAAATCGATAAAGTTGATAATATTGATAATATTGATAATGTTCACAATGTTGATAATATCGAAAAAATTGAAACAATTGGAGAAATTCCAAAAATTTCAAAAATCGATAAAGTTGATAATATTGTTAATATTGATAATATTCACAATGTTGATGATAGCAACAATGTTGATTATATCGAAAAAATTGAAAAAATTGAAAAAATGTAAAACATTTCAAAAATTCTAAAAATTCACAAAATCGATAAAATTGATAATATTGATAATTATGTGATAATATTCACAATGTTGATAATATCGATAAAATTGAAAAATTGAAAAAATTTGAAACTTCAAAAAATTTACAAAAATCGATGCAGTGATATTATTGTTAATATTGATAATAATTCCACAATGTTGATGATAGCAACAATGTTGATAATATCGAAAAATTGACAAAATTGAAAAAATTTAAAAAATTTCAAAATTCTAAACTTACAGCAAAATCGGATAATATTGATAATATTGAAACACAATGTAATGAATAGCAACAATGTTGATAATATCGAAAAAATTGAAAAAATTGAAAAAAATTTGAAAAATTCAAAAAATTACAAAAATCGATAAAGTTGATAATATTAATAATATTGATAATATTCACAATGTTGATGATAGCAACAATGTTGATAGTATCAAAAAAATTGAAAAAATTGAAAAATTCAACCACTCAAAATCAAAAATCGATTAATATTGATAATATTGATAATTCTCACAATGGATATGATAGCAACAATGTTGATAATATCGAAAAAATTGAAAAAAATTGAAAAATTTGAAACATTGCCAAAAATTTCAAAAATCGATAACATCGATAATATTGATAATATTGATAATATTCACAATGTGATGATTGGCAACAATGTTGATAATATCGATATAAATTTGAAAATCAAAAATTGAAAAAATTGAAAACAAATTCAAAAAATTAAAAAATCGATGAAATTGATAATATTGATATATTGATAATATTCACAATGTTGATGATAGCAACAAATGTTGATAACATTCGTAAAATGGAAAAAATGGAATAAATTTGAAAAATTCAAAAAATGAAAAAATTGATAAAGTTGATAATATTGATAATATTGATAATATTCACAATGTTGATGATAGCAACACTGTTGATAATATCGATAAAATTGAAAAAATTGAAAATAAAAAATTGGAAAAAATCGATAAATTGATAATATTGATATATAATTGATAATATTCACAATGTTGATAATCATTGAAAAAATTGAAAAAATTGAAAATTCAAAAAATTCAAAAAACATCGATAAAATTGATAATATGATAATATTCAAATATTCACAATTAGATGATAGCACAATGTTATAATATCGATAAAATTGAAAAAAATTGTAAAAATTGCAAAACATTTCAAAAATTCACAAAAATTCATCAAAAATCGATAAAATTGATAATATTGATACATTTGATATATAACAATGTGATAATATCGAAAAAATTGAAAAATTGAAAAAATTTGAGAAATTCCACAAAATTTCAAAAATCGAAAAAATAACATCGATAATATTGATAATATTGAACATTCAAATGTTAGATGATCGCAACAATGTTGATAAATCGAAAAATTGAACAAATTGACAATAAGAATTTCAAAAACGAAAATTATGATAAATTGATAATATATTGTAATTTGATAATATTCACAATGTTGATGATAGCAACAATGTTAATAATATCGCAAAAATTGAAAAAATTGAAAAAATTTGAAATATTCAAAAAAAGGAAAAAATCGATAAAGATGATAATATTGATAATATTGATAATATTCACAATGTTGATGATAGCAACAATGTTGATAATATCGAAAAAATTGAAAAAATTGAAAAAATTGAAAACATTCAAAAAATTGAAAAAAATCGATAAAGTTGATAACATTGATATTATTGATAATATTCACAATGTTGATAATATCGAAAAAATTGAAAAAATTGAAAAAAATTGAAAACATTCCAAAAATTCCAAAAATCGATAACATCGATAATATTGATAATATTGATAATATTCACCATGTTGATGATAGCAACAATGTTGATAATATCGGAAAAATTGAAAAAATTGAAAAAATTTGAGAAAATCCAAAAATTTCAAAAATCGATAACATCGATAAAATTGATAATATTCACAATGTTGACGATATCAACAATGTTGATAATATCGAAAAAATTGAAAAAATTGAAAACATTGAAAAACTTTCAAAAATTTCAAAATTCAACATCGATAAAATGATAATATTGATAATATTGATAATATTCACAATGTTGATGATATCGAAAAAATTTAAAAAATTGAAAAAATTTGCGAAATTCCAAAATTTCAAAACTCGATAAAATGGATAATTGTATGATATTTTGATATATTCACAATGTTGATGAAGCAACAATGTGATTTTTCGAAAAAATTGAAAAAATCTGAAAAAATTTGAACGAAATTCCAAAATTTCAAAAAATCCGATAAATTGATAATATTGATAATATTGGTAATATTTACAATGTTGATGATGGCAACAATGTTGATAATATCGATAACATTGCAAAAAATTGAACACCATCGGATAAAATCGATAAATATTGATAGTCTTTGATATTACTAGATACTAATTCCCAATGTGATATTATCGACCACAAATAGAAACAATATGTAACATATGACCAATTGGAAAATCACATTATGCAAAATGTCAACAACTCGATAAAAATTGATCAACATTGAAAACTTCAATGAATGATACAATACCGAAAAAAATTGAAAAAATTGACTAAATGTGATAAATTTTTTTTTTTTTTATAAAAAAAAAAATAAAAATTTTTTTATTTTTTTTTTTAATACAAATTCCCAAAAATTACAGACTCCGATAAATCCGATAATATTGTAAATTATTGTATATCATCACCATGTTGCAGTTGGCAAAACGTAGATAATATACGCATAAAGAATTGAACACACATGAAAAATTGAAAAAATGGAAAAACTTGGACCAAATTGGCAATTGCACAAAATTGGGAAAAATCGATTAAGTTTATAATACTTGATAAGATTGTTAATGTTGCACATGGGGAAGATCAATTACGAAACAAATTGACAAAATTGGAGACACTTCACACATTTTTCGAAAACTCGAATATCGTTGATAATAATGTCTAATATTGATAATATAACCAATAGATGTTGATTAGCCACCAATGTTGATCTATCGAAAAAAAATGAAAAATTTGAAAATCTGTGCAAAGTTTCAACACTTCAAAACTTCAAGAAAAACTCGAATCACAAAAATGATCATAACTGCTATTATATTGCTATTACAATTCCAAAGTTGAAATAACCGAAAAAAAGTTGAAAAAAAATTTAAAAAATTTGCGAAATTCCAAAATTTCAAAAACATCGAAGCCCGAATGATAAATTATAAGGATAATTCTTGCACAATATTCACAATGTTGCAGATATAGAACTCAATGTTGATTAATCTATCCGAAACATTGAAAAAAAAAGACAAAACTTAAAACTTTCCAAAATTACCAAACATACACATGACATCAACAATAGAAAATATTGATCTTATTGAAATATTCACTCTGTTCTGTTGGCAACACAGATGTCAAAGCAACCAAACAACGAACACTTGAACTAAAAATGCGAAATCCCCAAAAATTTAACAAATCGATAACATGTTATCTTTGTTAATCTATGCTAATATTTCACAAATGTGAATGTTGGCAACATGTTGATAAATATCGAGTAAAATTGAAAAACATGAACAAATTGGAAATGGTTCAAGTTGAAACTAAATTGATATTATTGATATCATCACTATGTTGATAATCATCTCGAAACAAATGAAAATTTGCTAACAATATTTGGAAATATTGATATAACCTTGCAAAAAATGTCAAAATGTTAAATTTGCTACTTGGCTAACCTTTCCCAATGTGATGCAAGCCCAGGTTACAATATATCGATAAACATAGCAGAAAAAATTAAACAAATTGACAAATTCCAAAAAAAAATGGAAAAAAAAACTCGTAAAGGTTGATAATTTGATAATTATGATAATATTACCTTGTTAATAGTAGGCAAACAATAGTTGATAAATACCGAAAAAACATTGATAAAATTGAAAATCTTGAACGCTCCTTTCAAAAATTCTAAAATTTCTCTAAACTCGAAAAAAATTGCTAATATTGTAATTATTGATAATTAATACAATGTGATAATTATCCGAACAACATTGAAAAACACTTGCTAACTCTTGACAACCATACCCCCCACAACATTCCTCACACATCTATCACAAAATTCGATATAAATTGAAAATATTGAACTTAGTGCTCCTTAATCAACCATGTTGTGATAATATCGAAAAAAATTGAAACCAATATTGCAACAATTAGAGAAAATTCAAAAAATTTCCACAATCGTAACATCTATAAACTTGTTACTCTTGATCTATTCACATGTATGATGATAGCAAACTATATGAGATAATATCCGAAATAAAAAAATTGGAAAACAATTGAAAAATTGAAAACCCTTACCAATTCTACAAATCGAAAAATCGAAAAATTGGTAATAATGTATTATACTAATATTCACACTGTTGATTAATATCGAAAAAAATTGCAAAAATTGAAACCAGTTTTGCAGAAATTCCAAAACATTTCAAAATGTTCCATCGATAATATGTTATAAGATAATATTACAAATGTACTGATTTGACTCGCAAAATGATGATAAATACGAAAAAAAAAAATGAAAAAATTTAAAAATTTTAAAATTCAACAAAATGGAAAAATACAACTCTATTAAACGTACGAAACTTATTCTAAAACTATGTACAGATATCACAATGATGGCTCATATCGACACTAAATTGCAACAATGGAACCAAAATGAAAATTGCACAATTTCCCAAAAAATCCCACAAATACAAAAATCGATAAAGTTCGCTAACTATTGATATCCATTGATTAATATTTCAAAATGTTGACTAATTTATCGACAAAATAAAATTGAAAAAATCAATCAACTGAACAAAAAAATTATGAGTAAGCAAAATTTCCCAAAATTTCCAAAATGCCATACATCGAGATAATAATTGATTACTATTGCTAAATTCACTATCTGTTTGATGATATCGCAACAATGTTGATACTCTCGAACATAATCTGAACACAATTGAAATGATTGAAAACATTTCCAATACATTCTAAAAAATTCACCACATTCGATATATAATTCGTACTAATACTTGACAATTATTGATAATATTCACAAATGGTGATAAGTAATCCGATACTATTGAAATAATTAACAAAGTGTGCGCCATTCCCCAAATACACTCCAAACATCGATACAATGGATAATCTTGATATATTTATAATAATTCACCACATGTTTGACGCATAGCAACAATGTTGACTAATATTCGGAAAACAACCTGAAAAAATTGACAAACATTTTGAGAAACTTTCCAACAATTTTAAAACATCGATAACACCATCGTTATCTTGATAATATATGATACTATTCACAGTGTTGATGTTTGGCAACAATGTTGGATAATATCGATAGCAACTGAAAAAATTGACACAACATTGGACAACTCGATAAAAGTTTGTTACTATTTGATATTAATGATACAATATTCACATGTTGGTATTCATAATAGCGACAACAAATTGATCAGCAAATTAGTTAACATTTCGCAAAACTTGAAATAACCATTGAAAAAATGTCATAAAATCGAGCTAAAATTGACTAAAACATTGATAATAATTAACCATGTTGAATATAAATATCCGAAAAAATTGAAACATTTGACTATAATGTGATAAACATTCCAACAACTTATCACGACTACGCTCCCATCCGATAATCTCTGTTAATATGTGATAATATTACAAGTTGTTGATGTTGGCAACAATGCTGATATAATCGCCATACACATTCGAAAAAAACATTATGACAAAAACTAGGACAAATTGGGGGAAACACTCTGGGAACAATCGGACATAACAATCTGGCCACATCGATAACGTTGTTAACTATTGATTATATTGATAACTGTTCACCAATGTTGGATTGCTAGCAACACTGATGTAATGATTTTATCGACAACAAAGTTGACAAAATTGAAATATTGACAAACATTTCACAAATTCCTATCTTAGAAATGTCAACTAAAATCCGATAAATATTGGATAATATTGCTATACTTGATTACACTTCACCATGAATGATAATATATCGATATAACATTGAAAAAATTGAAAAAATTTGAGGAACTTACCCAAAAAATTTCAAAACTCCGTGGCCGGTTGATACTATTGTTATATCATTGATTATATCACCATTGTTGATGTTGAGCAACATATTGTTGATACTATCGAACACAAATTGAATAAACCTTAAAACCCTTTCCATACAATTTCCAAATAACTTACAAAATCCCGATAAACATGCGAATCAATTGCAACATCTTTATTATAATCTTAACGAATGCTTGATACTAACTGTCGAAAAACTTATGCTAACAAAATTGAATAAAATTTGGAGAAATGCCATTCACAATTTCACACAAATCGATAACCATCGCATCTATACTGTTAATAAGTTGATAATATTGCACAACGGTTTGATGATAAGCAACCAAATGTTGACTTATATCCGAACAAACAATTGAAAAAATTGAAAAAAAATTGACAACATTTCAAAACATTTCCACTACCATTACCACCCATCTGTAACAACTTGATAACTCTATGATATTAATTGAAAATCCTATTCACCATAGGTTGATGTTGGACACGGTTCGATTAATATCGAAAAAAAAAAACTTGAAAAAATTGAAATAAATTTGATGATATTCCCCCAAAAATTTCCAACATCGTAAACATCAGTTCTACTTGTTAATATTGTCTAATCTTCCACAATGTTTGATGTGTTGGCATCACATGTTGATCACTATACCGCTAAAATTTGACAAACCAATTGCAAAACTCACACATTGGCACCCATCGAATATCCGGTTTGGATAATATTGATATTATTGATAATATTCCATCAATGTTGATACTATCGCAAACAATTGAGAAACATTTGTAACATTATGAAACATTGAGACAAATTCGACAAACAATAAAACTGTCCACAAACTCGACTAAAATCGATTATAACATTGATACACTTGTTAACATTTCCCAATGTATGTATCGACTAGCAAGACACTGTTAATACTCTCGCAAAAATTGTGCAACCAATTACAGCCCAACTTTGCAAAATTCACACAAACTGCGAAAACAAACTCGCTCATATATAGATTGATAATATCTGAATGAATATTGATCAATATTCACAATGTTAATTGATTAGCAACGCAAGTGTTGATCAATATCCGGAAAAACATTCGAAACAAATTGCAAAAAAAAAAACTAGGGAACGATATTTACCCCAACCATGTTCTAACTCAAAATTCACAACATCTGACTAAATTTGATACTTATGCTAGTATAGAGTAATTATTTCACAATTGTTGATACATATCCGAAAATAATTGAAAAAACTTGGACTATATTGAAAACATTCCAACACTTCTAAAACTATCCACAACAATCGATATAACTTGTTTAATCCTATTGAGAATTCATTGCTAATTATTCACACCAATGTTGATCAATATCGAAGATAAATTAGAAAAAATTGAACAAACATTTGAGATACATTCCACCACTTTCTCAAAAAATCGATGCAGATGATAAATGTATGTTAATATTGATAATCTTCACCAATGTGGATCTATCTCGCAACAATGTTGATAATAATCCGAAAAACCAATTGAAGACAAATTGAAACGACTTAGACAACCACTTCAACAACCATTACCCAAAAATTACCACAACATCGATAAAATTGGATTCAGTCATTAGCATTTATTGATCCATATTCACAATGTTGATGTGGGACAACCATGATGCTGATCATTTCGCATAAACTTGACACAAATTGCACAACAAGTTGAAAAATTCCAACACCAACCTGGGCAAACCCTTGATCAAGTTGTTAATATGATTCATCTTTATCAATATTCACGATGCTGATTGATTGCAAACAATTGTTGATCTATATCCGGACAAAAAATCTGAATAAAATTGAATAAAATTGAACAAATTGAATAGAATTGATCGAAACATATATCAAACACATTCTAAACAAATTCAAAAAAATCGTTAAAATTGCTCATATATTGCACTATTATTCGATTCATATTCACAACTGTTGATAAATCACTCGAAAGAAAATTGAAAAAATTTGAGATAATTCCCCAACCTACAATTTCACCAAATCCGTATTCACCTCCCCGATAATATTGTTAATATTGAATATATTCACCCACTGTGGATGTTAGGCATACAATAGCTTGATTCATATCGATTTCAAAATTGAAAAAATTGAACAACATTTGTACCACAATTTCAAAACAATTGAAAATCATCGCTCAAACGTTATCGCATAAAAATTAGATTAATACTGCGTCATATTCCCAATGTTTGCTGCTAGCCACAATGTTACATCATAATCCCTCGACATAGAATTGAGCAAAAAATTGGAAACAAATGTTGAAACATTCCAAACTCAAAAATCGGAACAAATCGTTTGTTTTATACAAGTTGTATAATATTAGATAATATTGATAATATTTCACCAATGTTGCATGATAGCAAACCACTGTTTGATAATATCGCACCAAGTTGAAATCAGCTTCAAACATTTAAACAATTCAAAAATTAATCAAGCATATAATTGAAATTCTTGCTAATTTAATTCATCATATTCACAATGATTGATAACTATCGAAGAAAATTGATACAAATTGCAAAAATGATTCGAGAAATTCCAACCCCTTTCCCCACACATCGATACCACTCTCGTTATATTGTTAATATTGATAATATTCACAATGTTGATGATAGCAACAATGTTGATAATATCGAAAAAATTGAAAAAATTGAAAAAATTGGAGAAATTCCAAAAATTTCAAAAATCGATAAAGTTGATAATATTGTTAATATTGATAATATTCACAATGTTGATGATAGCAACAATGTTGATAATATCGAAAAAATTGAAAAAATTGAAAAAAATGAAAAAATTTGAAAAATTCAAACAATCGACAAAATTGATAATATTGATAATATTGATAATATTCACAATGTTGATGATGGCAACAATGTTGATAATATCGAAAAAATTGAAAAAATTGAAAAAATTTGAAAATTCAAAAAATGGAAAAAATCGATAAAATTGATAATATTGATAATATTGATAAAATTGATAATATTCACAATGTTGATAGTATCGAAAAAATTGAAAAATTGAAAAAATCTGTAGTATTCAAAGAATTAAAAAAATTGAAAAAATCGATAAAATTGATAATATAGATAATATTGATAATATGCACAATGTTGATAATATCGAAAAAATTGAAAAAATTGAAAAAATTGGAGAAATTCCAAAAATTTTAAAAAATCGATAAAGTTGATAATATTGATAATATTGATAATTTTTACAATGTAGATGATAGCAACAATGTTGATAATATCGAAAAAATTGGAAAAATTGAAAAAATTTCTAAAATCGACAAAATTGATAATATTCATAATATTGATAATATTCACAATGTTGAAAATATCGAAAAAATTGAAAAAATTGAAAAAATTTGAGAAATTCAAAAAATTTCAAAAATCGATAACATCGATAATATTGTTAATATTGATAATATTCACAATGTTGATGTTGGCAACAATGTTGATAATATCGATAAAATTGAAAAAATTGAAAAAATTGGAAAAATTAAAAAAATGGAAAAAATCGATAAAGTTGATAATATTGATAATATTGATAATATTCACAATGTCGATAATATCGAAAAAATTAAAAACATTGAAAAAGTTTGAACAATTCCAAATTTGCCAAAAATCGCTAAAATCGATTATATTGACAATATTCATAATATTGACAATGTAGATGATAGCAACAATGTTGGTAATATCGATAAATTTGAAAAAATTCAAAAAATTTCAAAAATCGACAAAATTGATAATATTGATAATATTGATAATATTCACAATGTTGATGATAGCAACAATGTTAATAATATCGAAAAAATTGAAAAAATTGAAAAAATTTGAAAAATTCAAAAAATGGAAAAAATCGATAAAGTTGATAATATTGATAATATTGATAATATTCACAATGTTCATGATAGCAACAATGTTGATAATATCGAAAAAATTGAAAAAATTGAAAACATTTCAAAAATTCCAAAAATTCCAAAAATCGATAAATTTGATATATTGATATCACTTGATAATATTCACTAATGATTGATGATTATCGAAAAATTGAAAAAATTGAAAAAATGTGAGAAATTCCAAAAATTTAAAAAATCGATATCATCGATAATATTGATAATATTGATAATATTCACAATGTTGATGATAGCAACAATGTTGATAATATCGAAAAAATTGAAAAATTGAAAAAATTGAAAACATTTCAAAAATTCCAAAAATTCAACAATCCGATGAAATTCGATAATAATTGATATTATATGATCCATATTCACAATGTTGATATATGCAACAATTGAAATGAAAACTAACAAAAAATGACAAAACACTCGAATAAAGTTAAATTCGAAATAATATTGATAATATTGATAATATTCACGATGTTGATGATTCGCAACACAGTAGAATAATATCGCAAAATAAAAAATTGAAAACATAGCAACCAATATTCAAATATTTCAGAAATCGATAAAATTGATAGTATTGATAATATTGATAATATTCACAATGTTGATAATATCGAAAAAATTGAAAAAACTGAAGAGAAAGTTGCACAATCAAATTCGTCAAAAAATCGCTAAAAATCCAGAATATATTGACAATATTCATCCATTTTGAAATGTAGATTGATAGAAAATGTGGTAATATCGATAACAATTGAAAAACATTCCAAAATTTCAAAAATCGACAAATGTCATTGATAATATTGAATCTTCACACAATGTTGCTGCTTGCAACAATTGTCTAACATTCTCCCCGCATACATTGCGCACAAATTGCAAAAACATATGTGGACACAATTCTAAAATGGGACACAATCGCTACAGTTGTTAATTTGAATTCTCTTGATAATATTCACAATGTTGATAATATCGAAAAAATTGAAAAAATTGAAAAAATTTGAGAAATTCCCAAAATTTCAAAATGACTGCAGTTGATAATATTGTTCAATATTGAAATATTGCACAATGTGGATTATAGCAACAATGTTGTAATATCGAAAAAATTGAAATGAAAAATGAAAAAATTTCAAAATTCAAAAATTTCACAAAATCGATAACAATGATAATATTGATATATTGATAATATTCACCAATGTTGATACTATCGAAAAACTTGAAAAAAATTGAAAAACAATTGAAAAATTTCACATACAATCCGTAGAAACTCGATAATATTGATAATATTTATAATATTCACAATGTTGATGATAGCAACAATGTTGATAATATCGAAAAAATTGACAAAATTGAAAAAATTGACAAAATTGAAAAAATTGACAAAATTTGAAAAAACTTGACAAATATGAAACATTTCAAAAATTCTAAAAATTCAAAAAATCGATATAATTGATAATATTGATAATATTGATAATATTCACACTGTTGCTAATAATCCGCCGGATAACAATGAAAAAATTAGAAAAATGTGATAAATTCCAAAAATGTATCAAGAATCGATAACAATACGATAATATTGTATATATTGATAATATTCACAATGTTGATGATAGCAACAATGTTGATAATATCGAAAAAATTGAAAAAATTGGAAAAATTGAAAACATTTCAAAAATTCTAAACATTCAAAAAATCGATAAATTTGATAATATTGATTTTATTGATAATATTCACAATGTTGATAATATCGAAAAAATTGAAAAAATTGAAAAAATTTGAGAAATTCCAAAAATTTCAAAAATCGCTAACATCGATAATATTGTTAATATTCATAATATTCACAATGTAGATGTTGGCAACAATATTGATAATATCGATAAAATTGAAAAATTGAATAAAAAATTGGTCAAAATCGACAAAAGTTGATAATTTGATATTCTGATAATATTACACAATCGTTGATGATATGCGAACAATTGAAACAATTTGTAAAATTTGAAAAATTGAAATAAATTTAAAAATTGTCAAAAATCGACAAAATTAATAACATTGATAATATTCACAATGTTGATGATAGCAACAATGTTGATAATATCGATAAAATTGAAAAAATTGAAAAAACTAGAAAAATTAAAAAAATTGAAAAATCGATAAAATTGATAATATTGATAATATTGATAATATTCACAATGTTGATGATAGCAACAATGTTGATAATATCGAAAAAAATTGAAAAAATTCAAAACATTTCAAAAATCGACAAAATTGATAATATTGTTAATATTGATAATATTCACAATGTTGATGATAGCAACAATGTTGATAATATCGAAAAAATTGAAAAAATTGAAAAAATTGAAAACATTTCAAAAATTCCAAAAATTCCAAAAATCGATAAAGTTGATAATATTGATATAATTGATAATATTCACATGTTGATGTATAGCAATGTTGATAATATCGATAAAATTGAAAAATTGAAAAAATTTGAGAAATTCCAAAAATTGCAAGAATCGATAACATCGATAATATTGATAATATTGATAATATTCACAATGTTGATGATAGCAACAATGTTGATAATATCGAAAAAATTGAAAAAATTGAAAAAAAAAATTGCAAAAATTGAAAATTGAAAATTGAAACGATAATAGTTGATAATATTGATAATATTGATAATATTCACAATGTTGATGATAGCAACAATGTTGATAATATCGTTAAATTTTAAAAAATTGAAAAAATTGAAAAAATTGAAAAAATTTGAAAAATTCAAAAAATTCAAAAAATCGATAAAATTGATAAAATTGATAATATTGATAATATTCACAATGTTGATGATAGCAACAATGTTGATAATATCGATAAAATTGAAAAAATTGAAAAAATTGGAAAAATTGAAAAAATTGAAAAAATTCGAAAAATTTGAAAAATTCGATAAAACTGATAATATTTATAATATTGATATATTCACAATGTTGATAATATCGAAAAATTGAAAAAATGAAAAAATTGAAAATTCAAAAATTGTCAAAAATCGCTAAAATCGATTAATATTGATATATTATAATATTGACAATGTGATGATAGCAAAATGTTGATAATATCGATAAAATTGAAAAAATTCAAAAAATTTCAAAAATCGACAAAATTGATAATATTGATAATATTGATAATATTCACAATGTTGATGATAGCAACAATGTTGATTATATCGATAAAATTGAAAAAATTGAAAAAATTTGAAAAATTCAAAAATTTCAAAAATCGACAAAATTGATAATATTGATAATATTGATAATATTCACAATGTAGATGATAGCAACAATGTTGATAATATCGAAAAAATTGAAAAAATTGAAAAAATTGCAAAAATTCAAAAATTCGAAAATCATTAAAATGATAATATTGATAATATTGATAATCATTGATATATCACAATGTTGATGATAGCAACAATAATGATAATATTGAAAAAATTGAAAAAATTGTGAAAATGTCAAAAGTCTAATATTGATAATATTGATATTATTCACAATGTAGATGATAGCAACAATGTTGATTATATCGATAAAATTGAAAAAATTGAAAAAATTGAAAAATTTCAAAAATTCTAAAAATTCAAAAAATCGATAAAATTGATAATATTGATATTACTGATAATATCACAATGTTGATAATATCGAAAAAATTGAAAAAATTGAAAAATTTGAAAAATTCAAAAAATTTCAAAAATCGACAAAATTGATAATATTGATAATATTGATAATATTCACAATGTAGGTGATCGCAACAAGGTTGATAATATCGAAAAAATCGAAAAATTTAAAAAAATTCGAAAAATTCAAAATATTTCAAAAATCGACAAAATTGATAATATTGATAATATTGATAATATTCACAATGTAGATGATAGCAACAATGTTGATACGTCCGAAAAAATTCACAAAATTCAAAAAATTCAAAAATCGATAAAATTGATAATATTGATATTATTGATAATATTCACAATGTAGATTATATCGAAAAAATTGAAAAAATTGAAAAATTGTGAGAAATTCCAAAAATTTCAAAAATCGATAAAATGATAATATTGATAATATTGATAATATTCACAATGTTGATGATAGCAACAATGTTGATTATATCGATAAAATTGAAAAAATTGAAAAAATTGGAAAATTGAAAAATTCTAAAAATTTCAAAAATCGACAAAAATGATAATATTGATAATATTGATAATATTCACAATGTAGATGATAGCAACAATGTTGATAATATCGAAAAAATAGAAAAAGTTGAAAAAATTGAAAAATTCCAAAAATTCATAAAATCGATAAATTGATAATATTGATAATATTGACAATGTGATGATAGCAACAATGTTGATAATATCGAAAAAATTGAAAAAATTGAAAAATTCGAAAATTCAAAAATTTCAAAAGTCGATAAAATTGATAATATTGATAATATTGATAATATTCACAATGTTGATGATAGCAACAATGTTGATAATATCGAAAAAATTGAAAAAATTGAAAAAATTGAAAAAATATGAAAAATTCAAAAAATTCAAAAATTACAAAAGTCGATAAAATTGATAATATTGATAATATTGATATTATTCGCAATGTCGATGATAGCAATAATGTTGATAAATCCAAAAAAATTCAAAAATTTCGAAAAATTCAAAAAATTTCAAAAGTCGATAAAATTGATAATATTGATAATATTCACAATGTAGATGATAGCAACAATGTTGATAATATCGATAAAATTGAAAAAATTGAAAATTCGGAAAATTCAAAAAATTCCAAAAATTCAAAAAATCAACAAAATTGATAATATTGATAATATTCACAATGTAGATGATAGCAACAATGTTGATAATATCGATAAAATTGAAAAAATTTAAAAATTTGCAAAATTGAACAATTTCAAAAATCGATAAAACTGATAATATTGATAATATTGATAATATTCACAATGTAGATGATAGCAACAATGTTGATAATATCGAAAAAATTGAAAAAAATTGAAAAAATTCGGAAAATTCGAAAAATTCGAAGAATTCAAAAAATGTCAAAAGTCGATAAAAGTGATAATATTGATAATATTGATAATATTGACAATGTAGATATATCGAAAAAATTTCAAAAAATTCAATAAATTCAAAAAATTCAAAAATCGACAAAATTGATAATATTGATAATATTGATAATATTGACAAGGTAGATGATAGCAACAATGTTGATAATATCGAAAAAATTGAAAAAAATTCAAAAAATTCGAAAAATTCAAAAAATGTCAAAAGTCGACAAAATTGATAATATTGATAATATTGATAATATTCTCAATGTAGATGATAGCAACAATGTTGATTATATCGATAAAATTGAAAAAATTGAAAAAATTGAAAAAATTGAAAAAATTTGAAAAATTCTGAAAATCGATAAAATTGATAATATTGATAATATTGATAATATTCCCAATGTAGATGATAGCAACAATGTTGATAATATCGAAAAAATTGAAAAAATTGAAAATTCGAAAAATTCAAAAAATTCAAAAAATTTCAAAAATCGACAAAATTGATAATATTGATAATATTGATATTATTCACAATGTAGATGATAGCAACAATGTTGATTATATCGATAAAATTGAAAAAATTGAAAAAATTGAAAAAATTGAAAAAATTTGAAAAATTGCAAAAATCGATAAAAATGATAATATTGATAATATTGATAATATTCACAATGTAGATGATAGCAACAATGTTGATAATATCGAAAAAATTGAAAAAATTGAAAAAATTCAAAAAATTCGAAAAATTCTAAAAATGTCAAAAGTCGATAAAATTGATAATATTGATAATATTGACAATGTAGATGATAGCAACAATGTTGATAATATCGAAAAAATTGAAAAAATTGAAAAAATTCGGAAAATTCAAAAAATTCGAAAAATTCAAAAAATTTCAAAAGTCGATAAAATTGATAATATTGATAATATTGATATTATTCACAATGTAGATGATAGCAACAATGTTGATAATATCGAAAAAATTGAAAAAATTAAAAAAATTGGAAAAATTGAAAAACTTTGAAAAATTCCAAAAATCGATAAAAATGATAATATTGATAATATTGATAATATTCCCAATGTAGATGATAGCAACAATGTTGATTATATCGATAAAATTGAAAAAATTGAAAAAATTTGAAAAATTGAAACAATTTGAAAAATTCCAAAAAATCGATCAAAATGATAATATTGATAATATTGATAATATTCCCAATGTAGATGATAGCAACAATGTTGATAATATCGAAAAAATGAAAAAATTGAAATATTCGAAAAATTCAAAAAATTTCAAAAGTCGATAAAATTGATAATATTGATATTATTCACAATGTAGATGATAGCAACAATGTTGATAATATCGAAAAAATTGAAAAAATTCAAAAAATTCGAAAAATTCAAAAAATTTCAAAAATCGACAAAATTGATAATATTGATAATATTGATAATATTCACAATGTAGATGATAGCAACAATGTTGATAATATCGAAAAAATTGAAAAAATTGAAAATATTCGAAAATTCAAAAAATTCGAAAAATTCAAAAAATTTCAAAAGTCGATAAAATTGATAATATTGATAATATTGATATTATTCACAATGTAGATGATAGCAACAATGTTGATACTTCCGAAAAAATTCAAAAAATTCAAAAAATTCGAAAAATTCAAAAAATTTCAAAAATCGACAAAATTGATAATATTGATAATATTGATAATATTCACAATGTAGATGATAGCAACAATGTTGATTATATCGATAAAATTGAAAAAATTGAAAAAATTGAAAAAATTGAAAAAATTTGAAAAATTCCGAAAATCGATAAAAATGATAATATTGATAATATTGATAATATTCCCAATGTAGATGATAGCAACAATGTTGATAATATCGAAAAAATTGAAAAAATTGAAATATTCGGAAAATTCAAAAAATTCAAAAAATGTCAAAAGTCGATAAAATTGATAATATTGATAATATTGATATTATTCACAATGTTGATGATAGCAACAATGTTGATACTTCTGAAAAAATTCAAAAAATTCAAAAAATTCGAAAAATTCAAAAAATTTCAAAAATCGACAAAATTGATAATATTGATAATATTGATAATATTCACAATGTAGATGATAGCAACAATGTTGATTATATCGATAAAATTGAAAAAATTGAAAAAATTCGAAAAATTCAAAAAATTTCAAAAGTCGACAAAATTGATAATATTGATAATATTGATAATATTCTCAATGTTGATGATAGCAACAATGTTGATAATATCGAAAAAATTGAAAAAATTGAAAAAATTGAAAAAATTCGGAAAATTCAAAAAATTCGAAAAATTCAAAACATTTTAAAAGTCGATAAAACTGATAATATTGATAATATTATTAATATTCACAATGTAGATGATAGCAACAATGTTGATAATATCGAAAAAATTGAAAAAAATCGGAAAATTCAAAAAATGTCAAAAGTCGATCATTTGATAATATTGATAATATTGATAATATTGATATTATTCATAATGTAGATGATAGCAACAATGTTGATAATATCGAAAAAATCGAAAAAATTAAAAAAATGTCAAAAGTCGATAAAATTGATAATATTGATAATATTGATATTATTCACAATGTAGATGATAGCAACAATGTTGATACTTCCGAAAAAATTCAAAAAATTCAAAAAATTCAAAAAATTCGAAAAATTCAAAAAAGTCAAAAGTCGATAAAATTGATAATATTGATAATATTGATATTATTCACAATGTAGATGATAGCAACAATGTTGATTATATCGATAAAATTGAAAAAATTGAAAAAATTGAAAAAATTGAAAAAATTGAAAAAATTTGAAAAATTGAAAAAATTTGAAAAATTGAAAAAATTTGAAAAATTGAAAAAATTTGAAAAATTCCGAAAATCGATAAAAATGATAATATTGATAATATTGATAATATTCCCAATGTAGATGATAGCAACAATGTTGATAATATCGAAAAAATTGAAAAAATTGAAATATTCGGAAAATTCAAAAAATTCGAAAAATTCAAAAAATGTCAAAAGTCGATAAAATTGATAATATTGATATTATTCACAATGTAGATGATAGCAACAATGTTGATTATATCGATAAAATTGAAAAAATTCAAAAAATTCAAAAAATTCGAAAAATTCAAAAAATTTCAAAAATCGACAAAATTGATAATATTGATAATATTGATAATATTCACAATGTAGATGATAGCAACAATGTTGATTATATCGATAAAATTGAAAAAATTGAAAAAATTGAAAAAATTGAAAAAATTTGAAAAATTCCGAAAATCGATAAAAATGATAATATTGATAATATTGATAATATTCCCAATGTAGATGATAGCAACAATGTTGATAATATCGAAAAAATTGAAAAAATTGAAATATTCGGAAAATTCAAAAAATTCGAAAAATTCAAAAAATGTCAAAAGTCGATAAAATTGATAATATTGATATTATTCACAATGTAGATGATAGCAACAATGTTGATTATATCGATAAAATTGAAAAAATTGAAAAAATTTGAAAAATTCCAAAAATCGATAAAACTGAATATATTGATAATATTGATAATATTGACAATGTAGATGATAGCAACAATGTTGATAATATCGAAAAAATTGAAAAAATTGAAATATTCGGAAAATTCAAAAAATGTCAAAAGTCGATAAAATTGATAATATTGATAATATTGATATTATTCACAATGTTGATGATAGCAACAATGTTGATACTTCTGAAAAAATTCAAAAAATTCAAAAAATTCGAAAAATTCAAAAAATTTCAAAAATCGACAAAATTGATAATATTGATAATATTGACAATATACACAATGTAGATGATAGCAACAATGTTGATAATATCGAAAAAATCGAAAAAATTAAAAAAATTAAAAAAATTTCAAAACTCGATAAAATTGACAAAATTGATAATATTGACAATGTAGATGATAGCAACAATGTTGATTATATCGATAAAATTGAAAAAATTGAACAAATTGAAAAAATTCGAAAAATTCAAAAAATTTCAAAAGTCGATAAAATTGATAATATTGATAATATTGATAATATTCACAATGTAGATGATAGCAACAATGTTGATAATATCGAAAAAATTGAAAAAATTGAAAAAATTCGGAAAATTCGAAAAATTCAAAAAATTTCAAAAGTCGATAAAATTGATAATATTGATAATATTGATAATATTCACAATGTAGATGATAGCAACAATGTTGATTATATCGAAAAAATTGAAAAAATTGAAAAAATCGGAAAATTCAAGAAATTCGAAAAATTCAAAGAATGTCAAAAGTCGATAAAATTGATAATATTGATAATATTGATATTATTCACAATGTAGATGATAGCAACAATGTTGAAACTTCTGGAAAAATTAAAAAAATTCAAAAAATGTCAAAAGTCGATAAAATTGATAATATTGATAATATTGATATTATTCACAATGTAGATGATAGCAACAATGTTGATAATATCGAAAAAATTGAAAAAATTCGAAAAATTCAAAAAATTTCAAAAATCGATAAAACTGATAATATTGATAATATTGATAATATTCACAATGTAGATGATAGCAACAATGTTGATAATATCGAAAAAATTGAAAAAATTGAAAAAATTCGAAAAATTCAAAAAATGTCAAAAGTCGATAAAATTGATAATATTGATAATATTGATATTATTCACAATGTAGATGATAGCAACAATGTTGATACTTCGAAAAAATTCAAAAAATTCAAAAAATTCAAAAAATTCGAAAAATTCAAAAAATTTCAAAAGTCGACAAAATTGATAATATTGATAATATTGATAATATTGACAATGTAGATGATAGCAACAATGTTGATTATATCGATAAAATTGAAAAAATTGAAAAAATTGAAAAAATTGAAAAATTGAAAAAATTATAATATTGATAATATTGATAATATTCCCAATGTAGATGATAGCAACAATGTTGATAATATCGAAAAAATTGAAAAAATTGAAATATTCGGAAAATTCAAAAAATTCGAAAAATTCAAAAAATGTCAAAAGTCGATAAAATTGATAATATTGATATTATTCACAATGTAGATGATAGCAACAATGTTGATACTTCCGAAAAAATTCAAAAAATTCAAAAAATTCAAAAAATTCGAAAAATTCAAAAGTCGATAAAATTGATAATATTGATAATATTGATAATATTCACAATGTAGATGATAGCAACAATGTTGATAATATCGAAAAAATTGAAAAAATTAAAAAAATTCGAAAAATTCAAAAAATTTCAAAAGTCGATAAAATTGATAATATTGATAATATTGATAATATTGACAATGTAGATGATAGCAACAATGTTGATAATATCGAAAAAATTGAAAAAATTCGAAAATTCAAAAAATTCGAAAAATTCAAAAAATGTCAAAAGTCGATAAAATTGATAATATTGATATTATTCACAATGTAGATGATAGCAACAATGTTGATAATATCGAAAAAATTGAAAAAATTGAAATATTCGGAAAATTCAAAAAATTCGAAAAATTCAAAAAATTTCAAAAGTCGACAAAATTGATAATATTGATAATATTGATAATATTCACAATGTAGATGATAGCAACAATGTTGATTATATCGATAAAATTGAAAAAATTGAAAAAATTCAAAATACAAGAAATTCGAAAAATTCAAAAATTTTCAAAAGTCGATAAAATTGATAATATTGATAATATTGATAATATTGACAATGTAGATGATAGCAACAATGTTGATAATATCGAAAAAATTGAAAAAATTGAAAATATTCGAAAAATTCAAAAAATTTCAAAAATCGACAAAATTGATAATATTGATAATATTGATAATATTCACAATGTAGATGATAGCAACAATGTTGATTATATCGATAAAATTGAAAAAATTGAAAAAATTTGAAAAATTCCAAAAATCGATAAAACTGATAATATTGATAATATTGATAATATTCCCAATGTAGATGATAGCAACAATGTTGATAATATCGAAAAAATTGAAAAAATTGAAATATTCGGAAAATTCAAAAAATGTCAAAAGTCGATAAAATTGATAATATTGATAATATTGATATTATTCACAATGTAGATGATAGCAACAATGTTGATACTTCCGAAAAAATTCAAAAAATTCAAAAAATTCGAAAAATTCAAAAAATTTCAAAAGTCGATAAAATTGATAATATTGATAATATTGATATTATTCACAATGTAGATGATAGCAACAATGTTGATTATATCGATAAAATTGAAAAAATTGTCAAAAAATTTCAAAAATCGACAAAATTGATAATATTGATAATATTGATAATATTCACAATGTAGATGATAGCAACAATGTTGATAATATCGAAAAAATTGAAAAAATTCAAAAAATTCGGAAAATTCACGAAATTCGAAAAATTCAAAAAATTTCAAAAGTCGATAAAATTGATAATATTGATAATATTGATATTATTCACAATGTAGATGATAGCAACAATGTTGATAATATCGAAAAAATCGAAAAAATTAAAAAAATTAAAAAAATTAAAAATATTCGAAAAATTCAAAAAATTTCAAAAATCGACAAAATTGATAATATTGATAATATTGATAATATTCACAATGTAGATGATAGCAACAATGTTGATTATATCGATAAAATTGAAAAAATTGAAAAAATTGAAAAAATTGAAAAAATTTGAAAAATTTGAAAAATTGCAAAAATCGATAAAAATGATAATATTGATAATATTGATAATATTCCCAATGTAGATGATAGCAACAATGTTGATAATATCGAAAAAATTGAAAAAATTGAAAATTCGGAAAATTCAAAAAATTCGAAAAATTCAAAAAATGTCAAAAGTCGATAATATTGATAATATTGATATTATTCACAATGTAGATGGTAGCAACAATGTTGATAATATCGAAAAAATCGAAAAAATTGAAAAAATTCGAAAAATTCAAAAAATTTCAAAAGTCGACAAAATTGATAATATTGATAATATTGATAATATTCACAATGTAGATGATAGCAACAATGTTGATTATATCGATAAAATTGAAAAAATTGAAAAAATTGAAAAAATTGAAAAAATTTGAAAAATTGCAAAAATCGATAAAAATGATAATATTGATAATATTGATAATATTCCCAATGTAGATGATAGCAACAATGTTGATAATATCGAAAAAATTGAAAAAATTGAAATATTCGGAAAATTCGAAAAATTCAAAAAATGTCAAAAGTCGATAAAATTGATAATATTGATAATATTGATATTATTCACAATGTAGATGATAGCAACAATGTTGATACTCCCGAAAAAATTCAAAAAATTTCAAAAATCGACAAAATTGATAATATTGATAATATTGATAATATTCACAATGTAGATGATAGCAACAATGTTGATAATATCGAAAAAATCGAAAAAATTAAAAAAATTCAAAAAATTCGAAAAATTCAAAAAATTTCAAAAGTCGATAAAATTGATAATATTGATAATATTGATAATATTCACAATGTAGATGATAGCAACAATGTTGATTATATCGATAAAATTGAAAAAATTGAAAAAGAAAAATTGAAAAAATTGAAAAAATTTGAAAAATTTCGAAAATCGATAAAAATGATAATATTGATAATATTGATAATATTCCCAATGTAGATGATAGCAACAATGTTGATAATATCGAAAAAATTGAAAAAATTGAAATATTCGGAAAATTCAAAAAATTCAAAAAATGTCAAAAGTCGATAAAATTGATAATATTGATAATATTGATATTATTCACAATGTAGATGATAGCAACAATGTTGATACTTCCGAAAAAATTCAAAAAATTCAAAAAATTCAAAAAATTTCAAAAATCGACAAAATTGATAATATTGATAATATTGATAATATACACAATGTAGATGATAGCAACAATGTTGATAATATCGAAAAAATTGAAAAAATTCAAAAAATTCGGAAAATTCAATATATTCGAAAAATTCAAAAAATGTCAAAAGTCGATAAAATTGATAATATTGATAATATTGATATTATTCACAATGTAGATGATAGCAACAATGTTGATAATATCGAAAAAATTGAAAAAATTGAAAAAAATGAAAAAATTGAAAAAATTGAAAAATCGACAAAATTGATAATATTGATAATATTGATAATATTCACAATGTAGATGATAGCAACAATGTTGATAATATCGAAAAAATGAAAAAATTGAAATATTCGGAAAATTCAAAAAATTCGAAAAATTCAAAAAATTTCAAAAGTCGATAAAATTGATAATATTGATAATATTGATATTATTCACAATGTAGATGATAGCAACAATGTTGATTATATCGAAAAAATTGAAAAAATTGAAAAAATTCGGAAAATTCAAAAAATTTCAAAAATCGACAAAATTGATAATATTGATAATATTGATAATATTCACAATGTAGATGATAGCAACAATGTTGATAATATCGAAAAAATTGAAAAAATTGAAAAAATTGAAAAAATTCGAAAAATTCAAAAAATTTCAAAAGTCGATAAAATTGATAATATTGATAATATTGATATTATTCACAATGTAGATGATAGCAACAATGTTGATAATATCGAAAAAATTAAAAAAATTCGGAAAATTCAAAAAATTCGAAAAATTCAAAAAATTTCAAAAATCGACAAAATTGATAATATTGATAATATTGATAATATTCTCAATGTAGATGATAGCAACAATGTTGATTATATCGATAAAATTGAAAAAATTGAAAAAATTAAAAAATTTGAAAAATTGACAAAATTTGAAAAATTCCGAAAATCGATAAAAATGATAATATTGATAATGTTGATAATATTCCCAATGTAGATGATAGCAACAATGTTGATAATATCGAAAAAATTGAAAAAATTGAAATATTCGGAAAATTCAAAAAATTCGAAAAATTCAAAAAATGTCAAAAGTCGATAAAATTGATAATATTGATAATATTGATATTATTCACAATGTAGATGATAGCAACAATGTTGATACTTCCGAAAAAATTCAAAAAATTCAAAAAATTCGAAAAATTCAAAAAATTTCAAAAATCGACAAAATTGATAATATTGATAATATTGATAATATTCTCAATGTAGATGATAGCAACAATGTTGATTATATCGATAAAATTGAAAAAATTGAAAAAATTTCAAAAATCGACAAAATTGATAATATTGATAATATTGATAATATTCACAATGTAGATGATAGCAACAATGTTGATAATATCGAAAAAATTGAAAAAATTGAAAAAATTCGAAAAATTCAAAAAATTTCAAAAGTCGATAAAATTGATAATATTGATAATATTGATATTATTCACAATGTAGATGATAGCAACAATGTTGATAATATCGAAAAAATTGAAAAAATTAAAAAATTCGAAAAATTCAAAAAATTTCAAAAGTCGATAAAATTGATAATATTGATAATATTGATATTATTCACAATGTAGATGATAGCAACAATGTTGATACTCCCGAAAAAATTCAAAAAATTCGAAAAATTCAAAAAATTTCAAAAATCGACAAAATTGATAATATTGATAATATTGATAATATTCACAATGT
>JASVEB010000018.1:1480826-1493326 GCA_036983795.1 Megachile lagopoda
GATAATATTGATATTATTCACAATGTAGATGATAGCAACAATGTTGATAATATCGAAAAAATCGAAAAAATTAAAAAAATTCGAAAAATTCAAAAAATTTCAAAAGTCGATAAAATTGATAAAATTGATAATATTGATAATATTCACAATGTAGATGATAGCAACAATGTTGATTATATCGATAAAATTGAAAAAATTGAAAAAATTGAAAAAATTCGAAAAATTCGAAAAATTTCAAAATCGATAAAATTGATAATATTGATAATATTGATAATATTCACAATGTAGATGATAGCAACAATGTTGATTATATCGATAAAATTGAAAAAATTGAAAAAATTGAAAAATTTGAAAAATTCAAAAAATTTCAATATCGATAAAATTGATAATATTGATAATATTGATATTATTCACAATGTAGATGATAGCAACAATGTTGATAATATCGAAAAAATTGAAAAAATTGAAAAAATTCGGAAAATTCAAAAAATTTCAAAAGTCGATAAAATTGATAATATTGATAATATTGATAATATTCACAATGTAGATGATAGCAACAATGTTGATAATATCGAAAAAATCGAAAAAATTGAAAAAATTCGAAAAATTCAAAAAATTTCAAAATTCGATAAAATTGATAATATTGATAATATTGATATTATTCACAATGTAGATGATAGCAACAATGTTGATAATATCGAAAAAATTGATCGAAAAATTCAAAAAATTTCAAAAGTCGATAAAATTGATAATATTGATAATATTGATATTATTCACAATGTAGATGATAGCAACAATGTTGATTATATCGATAAAATTGAAAAAATTGAAAAAATTTGAAAAATTCCAAACATCGATAAAACTGATAATATTGATAATATTGATAATATTCACAATGTAGATGATAGCAACAATGTTGATAATATCGAAAAAATTGAAAAAATTGAAAAAATTCGAAAAATTCAAAAAATGTCAAAAGTCGATAAAATTGATAATATTGATATTATTCACAATGTAGATGATAGCAACAATGTTGATACATCCGAAAAAATTAAAAAAATTAAAAAATTCGAAAAATTCAAAAAATTTCAAAAGTCGATAAAATTGATAATATTGATAATATTGATATTATTCACAATGTAGATGATAGCAACAATGTTGATAATATCGAAAAAATTGAAAAAATTGAAAAAATTCGAAATATTCCAAAAGTCGATAAAATTGATAATATTGATAATATTGATATTATTCACAATGTAGATGATAGCAACAATGTTGATACATCCGAAAAAATTAAAAAAATTAAAAAATTCGAAAAATTCAAAAAATTTCAAAAGTCGATAAAATTGATAATATTGATAATATTGATATTATTCACAATGTAGATGATAGCAACAATGTTGATAATATCGAAAAAATCGAAAAAATTAAAAAAATTCGAAAAATTCAAAAATTTCAAAAATCGATAAAACTGATAATATTGATAATATTGATAATATTCCCAATGTAGATGATAGCAACAATGTTGATAATATCGAAAAAATCGAAAAAATTGAAAAAATTCGAAAAATTCAAAAAATTTCAAAAGTCGATAAAATTGATAAAATTGATAATATTGATAATATTCACAATGTAGATGATAGCAACAATGTTGATAATATCGAAAAAATTCAAAAAACTCAAAAAGTTCGAAAAATTCAAAAAATTTCAACAATCGACAAAATTGATAATATTGATAATATTGATAATATTCACAATGTAGATGATAGCAACAATGTTGATTATATCGATAAAATTGAAAAAATTGAAATAATTCGAAAAAATCAAAAAATTCAAAAATCGACAAAATTGATAATATTGATAATATTGATAATATTCACAATGTAGATGATAGCAACAATGTTGATAATATCGAAAAAATTGAAAAAATTGAAAAAATTCGAAAAATTCAAAAAATTTCAAAAGTCGATAAAATTGATAATATTGATAATATTGATATTATTCACAATGTAGATGATAGCAACAATGTTGATAATATCGAAAAAATTGAAAAAAAAAATTCAAAAAATTTCAAAAGTCGATAAAATTGATAATATTGATAATATTGATAATATTCACAATGTAGATGATAGCAACAATGTTGATAATATCGAAAAAATTGAAAAATTCAAAAAATTCGAAAAATTCAAAAATGTCAAAAGTCGATAAAATTGATAATATTGATAATATTGATATTATTCACAATGTAGATGATAGCAACAATGTTGATAATATCGAAAAAATTGAAAAAATTGAAAAATTAGAAAAATTCCAAAAATTTCAAAAATCGATAAAATTGATAATATTGATAATATTGATAATATTGACAATGTAGATGATAGCAACAATGTTGATAATATCGAAAAAATTGAAAAAATTGAAAAAATTCGAAAAATTCAACAAATTTCAAAAGTCGATAAAATTGATAATATTGATAATATTGATATTATTCACAATGTAGATGATAGCAACAATGTTGATAATATCGAAAAACTTGAAAAAATTGAAAAATTTCGGAAAATTCAAAAAATTTCAAAAGTCGATAAAATTGATAATATTGATAATATTGATATTATTCACAATGTAGATGATAGCAACAATGTTGATAATATCGAAAAAATCGAAAAAATTAAAAAAATTCGAAAAATTCAAAAAATTTCAAAAATCGACAAAATTGATAATATTGATAATATTGATAATATTCACAATGTAGATGATAGCAACAATGTTGATAATATCGAAAAATTGAAAAAATTGAAAAAATTCGGAAAATTCAAAAAATTTCAAAAGTCGATAAAATTGATAATATTGATAATATTGATAATATTCACAATGTAGATGATAGCAACAATGTTGATAATATCGAAAAAATCGAAAAAATTAAAAAAATTCGAAAAATTCAAAAAATTTCAAAAGTCGATAAAATTGATAAAATTGATAATATTGATAATATTGACAATGTAGATGATAGCAACAATGTTGATTATATCGATAAAATTGAAAAAATTGAAAAAATTGAAAAAATTCGAAAAATTCAAAAAATTTCAAAAATCGATAAAATTGATAATATTGATAATATTCACAATGTAGATGATAGCAACAATGTTGATTATATCGAAAAAATGGAAAAAAATTCAAAAATTCGAAAAATTCAAAAAATTTCAAAAGTCGATAAAATTGATAATATTGATAATATTGATAATATTCACAATGTTGATGATAGCAACAATGTTGATAATATCGAAAAAATTGAAAAAATTGAAAAAATTCGGAAAATTCAAAAAATGTCAAAAGTCGATAAAATTGATAATATTGATAATATTGATATTATTCACAATGTAGATGATAGCAACAATGTTGATAATATCGAAAAAATCGAAAAAATTAAAAAAATTCGAAAAATTCAAAAAATTTCAAAAGTCGATAAAATTGATAATATTGATAATATTGATATTATTCACAATGTTGATGATAGCAACAATGTTGATAATATCGAAAAAATTGAAAAAATTGAAAAAATTCGGAAAATTCAAAAAATGTCAAAAGTCGATAAAATTGATAATATTGATAATATTGATATTATTCACAATGTAGATGATAGCAACAATGTTGATACTTCCGAAAAAATTCAAAAAATTCAAAAAATTCAAAAAATCCGAAAAATTCAAAAAATTTCAAAAATCGACAAAAATGATAATATTGATAATATTGATAATATTCCCTACGTAGATTATAGCAACAATGTTGATAACATCGAGAAAATTGAAAAAATTGAAATATTCGGAAAGTTCAAAAAAAGTTAAAAGTCGATAAAATTGATATTATTGATAATATTGATATTATTCCCAATGTAGATGATAGCAACAATGTTGATAATACCGAAAAAATTGAAAAAATTAAAAAAATTCGAAAAATTCAAAAAATTTCAAAAGGCGATAAAATTGATAATATTGATAATATTGATAATATTGACAATGTAGATGATAGCAACAATGTTGATACTTCCGAAAAAATTCAAAAAATTGAAAAAATTCGAAAAATTTCAAAAATTTCAAAAATCGACAAAATTGATAATATTGATAATATTGATAATATTCACAATGTAGATGATAGCAACAATGTTGATAATATCGAAAAAATTGAAAAAATTGAAAAAATTCGAAGAATTCAAAAAATTTCAATAATCGATAAAATTGATAATATTGATAATATTGATAACATTCCCAATGTAGATGATAGCAACAATGTTGATAATATCGAAAAAATTGAAAAAATTGAAAGAAAAAACGGAAAATTCAAAAGTCGATAAAATTGATAATATTGATAATATTGATATTATTCACAATGTAGATGATAGCAACAATGTTGATACCTCCGAAAAAATTCGAAAAATTCAAAAAATTTCAAAATCGACAAAATTGATAAAATTGATAATATTGATAATATTCACAATGTAGATGATAGCAACAATGTTGATAATATCGAAAAAATTGAAAAAATTGAAAAAATTCGAAAAATTCAAAAAATTTCAAAAGTCGATAAAATTGATAATATTGATAATATTGATATTATTCACAATGTAGATGATAGCAACAATGTTGATAATATCGAAAAAATCGAAAAAATTAAAAAAATTCGAAAAATTCAAAAAATTTCAAAAGTCGATAAAATTGATAATATTGATAATATTGATAATATTCACAATGTAGATGATAGCAACAATGTTGATAATATCGAAAAAATTGAAAAAATTGAAAAAATTCAAAAAATTCAAAAAATTTCAAAAGTCGATAAAATTGATAATATTGATAATATTGATAATATTCACAATGTAGATGATAGCAACAATGTTGATAATATCGAAAAAATTGAAAAAATTAAAAAAATTCGAAAAATTCAAAAAATGTCAAAAGTCGATAAAATTGATAATATTGATAATATTGATATTATTCACAATGTAGATGATAGCAACAATGTTGATAATTCCGAAAAAATTCAAAAAATTTAAAAAATTCGAAAAATTCAAAAATCGACAAAATTGATAATATTGATAATATTGATAATATTCCCAATGTAGATGATAGCAACAATGTTGATTATATCGAAAAAATTGAAAAAATTGAAAAAATTCGAAAAATTCAAAAAATTTCAAAAGTCGACAAAATTGATAATATTGATAATATTGATAATATTCACAATGTAGATGATAGCAACAATGTTGATAATATCGAAAAAATTGAAAAAATTGAAAAAATTCGAAAAATTCAAAAAATGTCAAAAGTCGATAAAATTGATAATATTGATAATATTGATATTATTCACAATGTAGATGATAGCAACAATGTTGATACTTCCGAAAAAATTCAAAAAATTCAAAAAATTCGAAAAATTCAAAAAATTTCAAAAGTCGATAAAATTGATAATATTGATAATATTGATAATATTCACAATGTAGATGATAGCAACAATGTTGATTATATCGATAAAATTGAAAAAATTGAAAAAATTGAAAAAATTTGAAAAATTCCAAAAATTTCAAAAATCGACAAAATTGATAATATTGATAATATTGATAATATTCACAATGTAGATGATAGCAACAATGTTGATAATATCGAAAAAATTGAAAAAATTGAAAAAAATCGGAAAATTCAAAAAATTTCAAAAGTCGATAAAATTGATAATATTGATAATATTGATAATATTCACAATGTAGATGATAGCAACAATGTTGATAATATCGAAAAAATTGAAAAAATTCAAAAAATTCGAAAAATTCAAAAAATTTCAAAAGTCGATAAAATTGATAATATTGATAATATTGATAATATTCACAATGTAGATGATAGCAACAATGTTGATAATATCGAAAAAATTGAAAAAATTAAAAAATTCAAAAAATTCAAAAAATTTCAAAAGTCGATAAAATTGATAATATTGATAATATTGATAATATTCACAATGTTGATGATAGCAACAATGTTGATAATATCGATAAAATTGAAAAAATTTGAAAAATTCAAAAAATTCAAAAAATCGATAATATTGATAATATTGATAATATTGATAATATTCACAATGTAGATGATAGCAACAATGTTGATAATATCGAAAAAATTGAAAAAATTAAAAAATTCGAAAAATTCAAAAAATTTCAAAAGTCGATAAAATTGATAATATTGATAATATTGATATTATTCACAATGTAGATGATAGCAACAATGTTGATAATATCGAAAAAATTGAAAAAATTGAAAAAATTCGAAAAATTCAAAAAATTTCAAAAGTCGATAAAATTGATAATATTGATAATATTGATATTATTCACAATGTAGATGATAGCAACAATGTTGATAATATCGAAAAAATTCAAAAAATTCAAAAAATTCGAAAAATTCAAAAAATTTCAAAAGTCGATAAAATTGATAATATTGATAATATTGATAATATTGACAATGTAGATGATAGCAACAATGTTGATAATATCGAAAAAATTGAAAAAATTGAAATATTAAGAAAATTCAAAAAATGTCAAAAGTCGATAAAATTGATAATATTGATAATATTGATATTATTCACAATGTAGATGATAGCAACAATGTTGATAATATCGAAAAAATTGAAAAAATTAAAAAATTCGAAAAATTCAAAAAATTTCAAAAGTCGATAAAATTGATAATATTGATAATATTGATAATATTCACAATGTAGATGATAGCAACAATGTTGATAATATCGAAAAAATTCGAAAAATTCAAAAAATTTCAAAAGTCGATAAAATTGATAATATTGATAATATTGATAATATTCACAATGTAGATGATAGCAACAATGTTGATTATATCGATAAAATTGAAAAAATTGAAAAAATTCGAAAAATTAAAAAAATTCCAAAAATCGATAAAAATGATAATATTGATAATATTGATAATATTCCCAATGTAGATGATAGCAACAATGTTGATAATATCGAAAAAATTGAAATATTCGGAAAATTCAAAAAATTCGAAAAATTCAAAAAATGTCAAAAGTCGATAAAATTGATAATATTGATAATATTGATATTATTCACAATGTTGATGATAGCAACAATGTTGATACTTCCGAAAAAATTCAAAAAATTCGAAAAATTCAAAAAATTTCAAAAATCGACAAAATTGATAATATTGATAATATTGATAATATTCACAATGTAGATGATAGCAACAATGTTGATAATATCGAAAAAATTGAAAAAATTGAAAAAATTCGAAAAATTCAAAAAATTTCAAATGGCGATAAAATTGATAAAATTGATAATATTGATAATATTGACAATGTAGATGATAGCAACAATGTTGATAATATCGAAAAAATTGAAAAATTCAAAAAATTCGAAAAATTCAAAAAATTTCAAAAGTCGATAAAATTGATAATATTGATAATATCGATAACATTCACAATGTTGATGATAGCAACAATGTTGATAATATCGAAAAAATTGAAAAAATTGAAAAAATTCGAAGAATTCAAAAAATTTCAAAAATCGACAAAATTGATAATATTGATAATATTGATAATATTCACAATGTAGATGATAGCAACAATGTTGATAATATCGAAAAAATTGAAAAAATTCAAAAAATTCAAAAAATTCGAAAAATTCAAAAAATTTCAAAAATCGACAAAATTGATAATATTGATAATATTGATAATATTCACAATGTAGATGATAGCAACAATGTTGATAATATCGAAAAAATTGAAAAAATTGAAATATTCGGAAAATTCAAAAAATTTCAAAAGTCGATAAAATTGATAATATTGATAATATTGATATTATTCACAATGTAGATGATAGCAACAATGTTGATAATATCGAAAAAATTGAAAAAATTAAAAAAATTCGAAAAATTCAAAAAATGTCAAAAGTCGATAAAATTGATAATATTGATAATATTGATATTATTCACAATGTTGATGATAGCAACAATGTTGATACCTCCGAAAAAATTCAAAAAATTTGAAAAATTCCAAAAATTTCAAAAATCGACAAAATTGATAATACTGATAATATTGATAATATTCACAATGTAGATGATAGCAACAATGTTGATAATATCGAAAAAATTGAAAAAATTGAAAAAATTCGAAGAATTCAAAAAATTTCAATAATCGACAAAATTGATAATATTGATAATATTGATAATATTCCCAATGTAGATGATAGCAACAATGTTGATAATATCGAAAAAATCGAAAAAATTAAAAAAATTCGAAAAATTCAAAAAATTTCAAAAGTCGATAAAATTGATAATATTGATAATATTGATAATATTCCCAATGTAGATGATAGCAACAATGTTGATACTTCCGAAAAAATTCAAAAAATTAAAAAAATTCGAAAAATTCAAAAATTTTCAAAAGTCGATAAAATTGATAATATTGATAATATTGATAATATTCACAATGTAGATGATAGCAACAATGTTGATTATATCGATAAAATTGAAAAAATTGAAAAAATTGAAAAAATTCGGAAAATTCCAAAAATTTCAAAAATCGACAAAATTGATAATATTGATAATATTGATAATATTCACAATGTAGATGATAGCAACAATGTTGATAATATCGAAAAAATTGATCGAAAAATTCAAAAAATTTCAAAAGTCGATAAAATTGATAATATTGATAATATTGATATTATTCACAATGTAGATGATAGCAACAATGTTGATACTTCCGAAAAAATTGAAAAAATTCAAAAAATTCGAAAAATTCAAAAAATTTCAAAAGTCGATAAAATTGATAATATTGATAATATTGATAATATTGACAATGTAGATGATAGCAACAATGTTGATAATATCGAAAAAATTGAAAAAATTGAAAAAATTCGAAAAATTCAAAAAATTTCAAAAATCGATAAAATTGATAATATTGATAATATTGATAATATTCCCAATGTAGATGATAGCAACAATGTTGATAATATCGAAAAAGTCGAAAAAATTGAAAAATTCGAAAAATTCAAAAAATTTCAAAAGTCGATAAAATTGATAATATTGATAATATTGATAATATTCACAATGTAGATGATAGCAACAATGTTGATAATATCGAAAAAATTGAAAAAATTGAAAAAATTCGAAAAATTCAAAAAATGTCAAAAGTCGATAAAATTGATAATATTGATAATATTGATATTATTCACAATGTAGATGATAGCAACAATGTTGATAATATCGAAAAAATTGAAAAAATTGAAAAAATTCGAAAAATTCAAAAAATTTCAAAAGTCGATAAAATTGATAATATTGATAATATTGACAATATACACAATGTAGATGATAGCAACAATGTTGATTATATCGATAAAATTGAAAAAATTGAAAAAATTGAAAAATTGAAAAAATTTGAAAAATTCCGAAAATCGATAAAAATGATAATATTGATAATATTGATAATATTCACAATGTAGATGATAGCAACAATGTTGATAATATCGAAAAAATTGAAAAAATTGAAAAAATTCGAAAAATTCAAAAAATTTCAAAAGTCGATAAAATTGATAATATTGATAATATTGATATTATTCACAATGTAGATGATAGCAACAATGTTGATAATATCGAAAAAATTGAAAAAATTGAAAAAATTCGAAAAATTCAAAAAATTTCAAAAATCGACAAAATTGATAATATTGATAATATTGATAATATTCACAATGTAGATGATAGCAACAATGTTGATACTTCCGAAAAAATTCAAAAAATTCAAAAAATTCGAAAAATTCAAAAAATTTCAAAAATCGACAAAATTGATAATATTGATAATATTGATAATATTCTCAATGTCGATGATAGCAACAATGTTGATTATATCGATAAAATTGAAAAAATTGAAAAAATTGACAAAATTTGAAATATTCCAAAAATTTCAAAAATCGACAAAATTGTTAATGTCGATAATATCGATAACATTCACAATGTTGATGATAGCAACAATGTTGATAATATCGAAAAAATTGAAAAAATTGAAAAAATTCGGAAAATTCAAAAAATTCGAAAAATTCAAAAAATTTTAAAAGTCGATAAAACTGATAATATTGATAATATTGATATTATTCACAATGTAGATGATAGCAACAATGTTGATACTTCCGAAAAAATTCAAAAAATTCGAAAAATTCAAAAAATTTCAAAAGTCGATAAAATTGATAATATTGATAATATTGATATTATTCACAATGTAGATGATAGCAACAATGTTGATAATATCGAAAAAATCGAAAAAATTAAAAAAATTCGAAAAATTCAAAAAATGTCAAAAGTCGATAAAATTGATAATATTGATAATATTGATATTATTCACAATGTTGATGATAGCAACAATGTTGATAATATCGAAAAAATCGAAAAAATTAAAAAAATTCGAAAAATTCAAAAAATTTCAAAAGTCGATAAAATTGATAATATTGATAATATTGATAATATTCACAATGTAGATGATAGCAACAATGTTGATTATATCGATAAAATTGAAAAAATTGAAATATTCGAAAAATTCAAAAAATTTCAAAAGTCGATAAAATTGATAATATTGATAATATTGATAATATTGACAATGTAGATGATAGCAACAATGTTGATAATATCGAAAAAATTGAAAAAATTGAAAAAATTCAAAAAATTCAAAAAATTTCAAAAGTCGATAAAATTGATAATATTGATAATATTGATAATATTCACAATGTAGATGATAGCAACAATGTTGATAATATCGAAAAAATTGAAAAAATTGAAAAAATTCGAAAAATTCAAAAAATTTCAAAAGTCGATAAAATTGATAATATTGATAATATTGATAATATTCACAATGTAGATGATAGCAACAATGTTGATAATATCGAAAAAATTGAAAAAATTCAAAAAATTCGAAAAATTCAAAAAATGTCAAAAGTCGATAAAATTGATAATATTGATAATATTGATATTATTCACAATGTTGATGATAGCAACAATGTTGATAATATCGAAAAAATTGAAAAAATTGAAAAATTCGAAAAATTCAAAAAATTTCAAAAATCGACAAAATTGATAATATTGATAATATTGATAATATTCACAATGTAGATGATAGCAACAATGTTGATAATATCGAAAAAATTGAAAAAATTCAAAAAATTCGAAAAATTCAAAAAATTTCAAAAGTCGATAAAATTGATAATATTGATAATATTGATAATATTCACAATGTAGATGATAGCAACAATGTTGATAATATCGAAAAAATTGAAAAAATTGAAAAAATTCGAAAAATTCAAAAAATTTCAAAAGTCGATAAAATTGATAAAATTGATAATATTGATAATATTCCCAATGTAGATGATAGCTACAATGTTGATAATATCGAAAAACTGAAAAAATTAAAAAATTCGAAAAATTCAAAAATTTCAAAAATCGACAAAATTGATAATATTGATAATATTGATAATATTCACAATGTAGATGATAGCAACAATGTTGATTATATCGATAAAATTGAAAAAATTGAAAAATTGAAAAAATGGAAAAAATTTGAAAAATTTCAAAAATCGACAAAATTGATAATATTGATAATATTGATAATATTCCCAATGTAGATGATAGCAACAATGTTGATAATATCGAAAAAATTGAAAAAATTGAAAAAATTCGAAAAATTCAAAAAATTTCAAAAGTCGATAAAATTGATAATATTGATAATATTGATATTATTCACAATGTAGATGATAGCAACAATGTTGATAATATCGAAAAAATTGAAAAAATTCAAAAAATTCGAAAAATTCAAAAAATTTCAAAAGTCGATAAAATTGATAATATTGATAATATTGATAATATTGACAATGTAGATGATAGCAACAATGTTGATTATATCGATAAAATTGAAAAAATTGAAAAAATTGAAAAAATTCGGAAAATTCAAAAAATTTCAAAAGTCGACAAAATTGATAATATTGATAATATTGATAATATTCACAATGTAGATGATAGCAACAATGTTGATAATATCGAAAAAATTGAAAAAATTGAAAAAATTCGGAAAATTCAAAAAATTTCAAAAGTCGATAAAATTGATAATATTGATAATATTGATAATATTCACAATGTAGATGATAGCAACAATGTTGATAATATCGATAAAATTGAAAAAATTGAAAAAATTCGAAAAATTCAAAAAATTTCAAAAGTCGATAAAATTGATAATATTGATAATATTGATAATATTCACAATGTAGATGATAGCAACAATGTTGATAATATCGAAAAAATTGAAAAAATTAAAAAAATTCGAAAAATTCAAAAAATTTCAAAAGTCGATAAAACTGATAATATTGATAATATTGATAATATATTCAATGTAGATGATAGCAAAAATGTTGATTATATCGATAAAATTGAAAAAATTGAAAAAATTGAAAAAATTCGAAAAAT
>JASVEB010000018.1:1500826-1504794 GCA_036983795.1 Megachile lagopoda
AAAAGTCGATAAAATTGATAATATTGATAATATTGATAATATTCACAATGTTGATGATAGCAACAATGTTGATAATATCGAAAAAATTGAAAAAATTGAAATATTCGGAAAATTCAAAAAATTTCAAAAGTCGATAAAATTGATAATATTGATAATATTGATATTATTCATAATGTAGATGATAGCAACAATGTTGATTATATCGATAAAATTGAAAAAATTGAAAAAATTCGAAAAATTCAAAAAATTTCAAAAATCGACAAAATTGATAATATTGATAATATTGATAATATTCCCAATGTAGATGATAGCAACAATGTTGATAATATCGAAAAAATTGAAAAAATTGAAAAAATTCGGAAAATTCAAAAAATTTCAAAAGTCGATAAAATTGATAATATTGATAATATTGATATTATTCACAATGTAGATGATAGCAACAATGTTGATAATTGAAAAAATCGAAAAAATTCAAAAAATTCGAAAAATTCAAAAAATTTCAAAAGTCGATAAAATTGATAATATTGATAATATTGACAATGTAGATGATAGCAACAATGTTGATTATATCGATAAAATTGAAAAAATTGAAAAAATTGAAAAAATTGAAAAAATTGAAAAAATTCTAAAAATTTCAAAAGTCGATAAAATTGATAATATTGATAATATTGATATTATTCACAATGTAGATGATAGCAACAATGTTGATAATATCGAAAAAATTTAAAAATTGAAAAAATTCGAAAAATTCAAAAATGTCAAAAGTCGATAAAATTGATAATATTGATAATATTGATAATATTCACAATGTAGATGATAGCAACAATGTTGATAATATCGAAAAAATTGAAAAAATTCAAAAAATTTCAAAAATGTCAAAAGTCGATAAAACTGATAATATTGATACTATTGATAATATTCACAATGTAGACGATAGCAACAATGTTGATAATATCGAAAAACTTGCAAAAATTGAAAAATTTCGCAAAATTCAAAAAATACGAAAAATTCAAAAATGTCAAAAGTCGATAAAATTGATAATATTGATAATATTGATATTATTCACAATGTAGATGATAGCAACAATGTTGATAATATCGAAAAAATCGAAAAAACTAAAAAAATTCGAAAAATTCAAAAAATTTCAAAAGTCGATAAAATTGATAATATTGATAATATTGATAATATTCACAATGTAGATGATAGCAACAATGTTGATAATATCGAAAAAATTGAAAAAATTAAAAATATTCGAAAAATTCAAAAAATGTCAAAAGTCGATAAAATTGATAATATTGATAATATTGATAATATTCACAATGTAGATGATAGCAACAATGTTGATAATATCGAAAAAATTGAAAAAATTAAAAAAAATTCGAAAAATTCAAAAAATTTCAAAAATCGACAAAATTGATAATATTGATAATATTGATAATATTCACAATGTAGATGATAGCAACAATGTTGACACATCCGAAAAAATTAAAAAAATTGAAAAAATTCGAAAAATTAAAAAAATTTCAAAAGTCGATAAAATTGATAATATTGATAATATTGATAATATTCCCAATGTAGATGATAGCAACAATGTTGATAATATCGAAAAAATTGAAAAAATTGAAAAAATTCGAAAAATTCAAAAAATTTCAAAAGTCGATAAAATTGATAATATTGATAATATTGATATTATTCACAATGTAGATGATAGCAACAATGTTGATAATATCGAAAAATTGAAAAAATTGAAAAAATTTGAAAAATTTGAAATATTTCAAAATCGATAAAATTGATAATATTGATAATATTGATAATATTGACAATGTAGATGATAGCAACAATGTTGATAATATCGATAAAATTGAAAAAATTGAAAAAATTCGAAAAATTCAAAAAATTTCAAAAGTCGATAAAATTGATAATATTGATAATATTGATAATATTGACAATGTAGTTGATAGCAACAATGTTGATAATATCGAAAAAATTGAAAAAATTGAAAAATTTGAGTAATTCCAAGAAATTTCAAAAATCGATAAGACTGATAAGATAAGACTGATAATATTTACAATGTAGATGATAGCAACAATGTTGATAATATCGAAAAAATTGAAAAAATTCAAAAATTCAAAAAATTCAAAAAATTCAAAAAATCGATAAAATTGATAATATTGATAATATTGATATATTCACAATGTTGATGATAGCAACAATGTTGATACCTCCGAAAAAATTCAAAAAATTTTCAAAAATTGACAAAATTGATAATATTGATAATATTGATAATATTCACAATGTAGATGATAGCAACAATGTTGATAATATCGAAAAAATCGAAAAAATTGAAAAAATTTGAAAAATTGAAAAAATTTGAAAAATTCCGGAAATCGACAAAATTGATAATATTGATAATATTGATAATATTCACAATGTAGATGATAGCAACAATGTTGATAATATCGAAAAAATTGAAAAAATTCAAAAAATTCGAAAAATTCAAAAAATTTCAAAAGTCGATAAAATTGATAATATTGATAATATTGATATTATTCACAATGTAGATGATAGCAACAATGTTGATACTTCCGAAAAAATTCAAAAAATTCAAAAAATTCGAAAAATTCAAAAAATTTCAAAAATCGACAAAATTGATAATATTGATAATATTGATAATATTCTCAATGTAGATGATAGCAACAATGTTGATTATATCGATAAAATTGAAAAAATTGAAAAAATTGAAAAAATTTGAAATATTCCAAAAATTTCAAAAATCGACAAAATTGATAATGTCGATAATATCGATAACATTCACAATGTTGATGATAGCAACAATGTTGATAATATCGAAAAAATTGAAAAAAATCAAAAAATTCAAAAAATTCGAAAAATTCAAAAAATTTCAAAAGTCGATAAAATTGATAATATTGATAATATTGATATTATTCACAATGTAGATGATAGCAACAATGTTGATACTTCCGAAAAAATTCAAAAAATTCGAAAAATTCAAAAAATTTCAAAAGTCGATAAAATTGATAATATTGATAATATTGATAATATTCACAATGTAGATGATAGCAACAATGTTGATAATATCGAAAAAATCGAAAAAATTAAAAAAATTCGAAAAATTCAAAAAATGTCAAAAGTCGATAAAATTGATAATATTGATAATATTGATATTATTCACAATGTTGATGATAGCAACAATGTTGATAATATCGAAAAAATTGAAAAAATTGAAAAAATTTCAAAAATCGACAAAATTGATAATATTGATAATATTGATAATATTCACAATGTAGATGATAGCAACAATGTTGATTATATCGATAAAATTGAAAAAATTGAAAAAATTTGAAAAATTCGAACAATTTCAAAAATCGACAAAATTGATAATATTGATAATATTGATAATATTCACAATGTAGATGATAGCAACAATGTTGATAATATCGAAAAAATTGAAAAAATTCAAAAAATTCGAAAAATTCAAAAAATTTCAAAAGTCGATAAAATTGATAATATTGATAATATTGATAATATTGAGAATGTGGATGATAGCAACAATGTTGATAATATCGAAAAAATTGAAAAAATTGAAAAAAATTGAAAATTCGAAAAATTTCAAAAGTCGATAAAATTGATAAAATTGATAATTTTTATAATATTCAGAATGTAGATGATAGCAACAATGTTGATAATATCGAAAAAATTGAAAAAATTGAAAAAATTGAAAAAATTCAAAAAATTTCAAAAATCGACAAAATTGATAATATTGATAATATTGATATTATTCACAATGTAGATGATAGCAACAATGTTGATAATATCGAAAAAATTGAAAAAATTAATAAAATTCGAAAAATTCAAAAAATTTCAATAGTCGATAAAATTGATAATATTGATAATATTGATATTATTCACAATGTAGATGATAGCAACAATGTTGATAATATCGAAAA
>JASVEB010000018.1:1504894-1520233 GCA_036983795.1 Megachile lagopoda
TCGATATTATCAACATTGTTGCTATCATCTACATTGTGAATATTATCAATGTTATCAATATTATCAATTTAATCGATTTTTGGAATTTTTCAATTTTTTCAATTTTTTCAATTTTTTCAATTTTATCGATATAATCAACATTGTTGCTATCATCTACATTGTCAATATTATCAATATTATCAATATTATCAATTTTATCGACTTTTGAAATTTTTTGAATTTTTCGAATTTTTTCAATTTTTTCAATTTTTTCGATATTATCAACATTGTTGCTATCATCTACATTGTGAATATTATCAATATTATCAATATTATCAATTTTGTCGATTTTTGAAATTTTTTGAATTCTTCGAATTTTTTCAATTTTTTCAATTTTTTCGATATTATCAACATTGTTGCTATCATCAACATGGTGAATATTATCGATATTATCAATATTATCAATTTTATCGATTTCTGAAATTTTTCAAATTTTCCCATTTTTTTCAATTTTTTCAATTTTATCGATATAATCAACATTGTTGCTATCATCCACATTGTCAATATTATCAATATTATCAATTTTATCGACTTTTGAAATTTTTGAATTTTTCGAATTTTATTTTCGAATTTTTTCAATTTTTTCGATTTTTTCGATATTATCAACATTGTTGCTATCATCTACATTGGGAATATTATCAATATTATCAATATTATCAGTTTTATCGAGTTTTGGAATTTTTCAAATTTTTCAAATTTTTTCAATTTTTTTCAATTTTTTCAATTTTATCGATATTATCAACATTGTTGCTATCATCTACATTGTGAATATTATCAATATTATCAATATTATCAATTTTACCGATTTTTGAAATTTTTTGAATTTTCCGAATTTTTTCAATTTTTTCAATTTTTTCGATATTATCAACATTGTTGCTATCATCTACATTGTGAATATTATCAATATTATCAATATTATCAATTTCATCGGCTTTTGAAATTTTTTGAATTTTTCGAATTTTTTCAATTTCTTCAATTTTATCGATATAATCAACATTGTTGCTATCATCTACATTGTGAATATTATCAATATTATCAATATTATCAATTTTATCGACTTTTGAAATTTTTTGAATTTTTCGAATTTTTTCAATTTTTTCCATTTTTCGATATTATCAACATTGTTGCTATCATCTACATTGTGAATATTATCAATATTATCAATATTATCAATTTTATCGACTTTTGAATTTTTTGAATTTTTCGAATTTTTTGAATTTTCCGAATTTTTTCAATTTTTTCAATTTTTTCGATATTATCAACATTGTTGCTATCATCTACATTGTGAATATTATCAATATTATCAATATTATCATTTTTATCGACTTTTGAAATTTTTTGAATTTTTCGAATTTTTTCAATTTTTTCAATTTTTTCGATATAATCAACATTGTTGCTATCATCTACATTGTGAATATTATCAATATTATCAATATTATCAATTTTATCGACTTTTGAAATTTTTTGAATTTTTCGAATTTTTTCAATTTTTTCAATTTTTTCGATATTATCAACATTGTTGCTATCATCTACATTGTGAATATTATCAATATTATCAATATTATCAATTTTATCGACTTTTGAAATTTTTTGAATTTTTCGAATTTTTTCAATTTTTTCAATTTTTTCGATATTATCAACATTGTTGCTATCATCTACATTGTGAATATTATCAATATTATCAATATTATCAATTTTATCGACTTTTGAAATTTTTTGAATTTTTCGAATTTTTTCAATTTTTTCAATTTTTTCGATATTATCAACATTGTTGCTATCATCTACATTGGGAACATTATCAATATTATCAATATTATCAATTTTGTCGATTTTTGAAGTTTCTTGAATTTTTCGAATTTTTTGAATTTTTTCAATTTTTTCGATATTATCAACATTGTTGCTATCATCTACATTGAGAATATTATCAATATTATCAATATTATCAATTTTATCGACTTTTGAAATTTTTTGAATTTTTCGAATTTTTTCAATTTTTTCAATTTTTTCGATATTATCAACATTGTTGCTATCATCTACATTGGGAATATTATCATCATTATCAATATTATCAATTTTATCGACTTTTGAAATTTTTGAATTTTTCGAATTTTTTCAATTTTTTCAATTTTATCGATATAATCAACATTGTTGCTATCATCTACATTGTGAATATTATCAATATTATCAATATTATCAATTTTATCGACTTTTGAAATTTTTTGAATTTTTCGAATTTTTTCAATTTTTTCAATTTTTCATTTTCGATATTATCAACATTGTTGCTATCATCTACATTGTGAATATTATCAATATTATCAATATTATCAATTTTATCGACTTTTGAAATTTTTTGAATTTTTCAAATTTTTTCAATTTTTTCAATTTTTTCGATATTATTTACATTGTTGCTATCATCAACATTGTGAATATTATCAATATTATCAATATTATCAGTTTTACCGATTTTTGAAATTTTTTGAATTTTTTCAATTTTTTCAATTTTTTCAATTTTTTCAATTTTATCGATATAATCAACATTGTTGCTATCATCTACATTGTGGATATTATCAATATTATCAATATTATCAGTTTTATCGATTTTTTGAATTTTTCAAATTTTTTCAATTTTTTCAATTTTTTCAATTTTTTCGATATTATCAACATTGTTGCTATCATCTACATTGTCAATATTATCAATTTGATCAATTTTATCGACTTTTGAAATTTTTTTAATTTCTCGAATGTTTTGAATTTTTTGAGTTTTTTGAATTTTTTGAATTTTTTCAATATTATCGATATTATCAACATTGTTGCTATCATCTACATTGTGAATATTATCAATATTATCAGTACTATCAGTTTTATCGATTTTTGAAATTTTTTGAATTTTGGAAATTTTTTCAATTTTTTCAATTTTTTCAATTTTTTCGATATTATCAACATTGTTGCTATCATCTACATTGTGCAATATTATCAATATTATCAATTTGGTCAATTTTATCGAATTTTGAAAATTTTTGAATTTTTCGAATTTTTTCAATTTTTTCAATTTTTTCGATATTATCAACATTGTTGCTATCATCTACATTGGGAATATTATCAATATTATCAATATTATCAGTTTTATTGATTTTTGGAATTTTTCAAATTTTTTCAATTTTTTCAATTTTTTCAATTTTATCGATATAATCAACATTGTTGCTATCATCTACATTGTCAATATTATCAATATTATCAATATTATCAATTTTATCGACTTTTGAAATTTTTTGAATTTTTCGAATTTTTTGAATTTTCCGTTTTTTTTTCAATTTTTTCAATTTTTTCGATATTATCAACATTGTTGCTATCATCTACATTGGGAATATTATCAATATTATCAATATTATCAATTTTATCGACTTTTGAAATTTTTTGAATTTTTCGAAATTTTTCAATTTTTTCAATTTTTCGATATATCAACATTGTTGCTATCATCTACATTGTGAATATTATCAATATTATCAATTTATCAATTTTATCGATTTTTTGAATTTTTTGAATTTTTCAGATTTTTTCAATTTTTTCAATTTTTTCGATATTATCAACGTTGTTGCTAACATCTACATTGTGAATATTGTCAATATTATCAATATTATCAATTTTATCGATTTTTGGAATTTTTGGAATATTTCAATTTTGTTCAATTTTTTCAATTTTTTCAATTTTTTCGATATAATCAACATTGTTGCTATCATCTACATTGGGAATATTATCAATATTATCAATATTATCAGTTTTATCGATTTTTGGAATTTTTTGAATTTTTCGAATTTTTTCAATTTTTTCCATTTTTCCGATATTATGAACATTGTTCCTATCATCTACAATGTGAATATTATCAATATTATCAATATTATCAATTGTGTCGATATTTGAAATTTTTGGAATTTTCCGAATTTTTTCAATTTTTTCAATTTTATCGATATAATCAACATTGTTGCTATCATCTACATTGTGAATATTATCAATATTATCAATTTTATCGACTTTTGAAATTTTTTGAATTTTTCGAATTTTTTCAATTTTTTCAATTTTTTCGATATTATCAACATTGTTGCTATCATCTACATTGGGAATATTATCAATATTATCAATATTATCATTTTTATCGATTTTTGAAATTTTTTGAATTTTTCGAATTTTTGTAATTTTTTCAATTTTTTCGATATAATCAACATTGTTGCTATCATCTACATTGTGAATATTATCAATATTATCAATATTATCAATTTTATCGACTTTTGAAATTTTTTGAATTTTTCGAATTTTTTCAATTTTTCCAATTTTTTCGATATTATCAACATTGTTGCTATCATCTACATTGTGAATATTATCAATATTATCAATATTATCAATTTTATCGATTTTTGAATTTTTCGAATTTTTTGAATTTTTCGAATTTTTTCAATTTTTTCAATTTTTTCGATATTATCAACATTGTTGCTATCATCTACATTGTGAATATTATCAATATTATCAATATTATCAATTTTATCGACTTTTGACATTTTTTCAATTTTTCGAATTTTTTCAATTTTTTCAATTTTTTCGATATTATCAACATTGTTGCTATCATCTACATTGTGAATATTATCAATATTATCAATATTATCAATTTTGTCGATTTTTGAAATTTTTCAAATTTTTTCAATTTTTTCAATTTTTTCAATTTTTTCAATTTTATCGATATAATCAACATTGTTGCTATCATCTACATTGGGAATATTATCAATATTATCAATATTATCATTTTTATCGATTTTCGGAATTTTTCAAATTTTTTCAATTTTTTCAATTTTTTCAATTTTATCGATATAATCAACATTGTTGCTATCATCTACATTGTGAATATTATCAATATTATCAATATTATCAATTTTATCGACTTTTGAAATTTTTTGAATTTTTCGAATTTTTTCAATTTTTTCAATTTTTTCGATATTATCAACATTGTTGCTATCATATACATTGTGAATATTATCAATATTATCAATATTATCAGATTTTATTGATTTTTGGAATTTTTCAAATTTTTTCAATTTTTTCAATTTTATTCGATATATCAACATTGTTGCTATCATCTACATTGGGAATATTATCAATATAAGCAATATTATCAATTTTACCGACTTTTGAATTTTTTGAATTTTTCGAATTTTTCGAATTTTCCGAATTTATACAATTTTTACAATTTTTTCGATATTATCAACATTGTTGCTATCATCTACATTGTGAATATTATCAATATTATCAGTTTTATCGACTTTTGAAATTTTTTGAATTTTTTCGAATTTTTTCGATTTTTTCGATATTATCAACATTGTTGCTATCATCTACATTGTGAATATTATCAATATTATCAATTTATCAATTTTTCGATTTTGAAATTTTTGAATTTTCCGAATTTTTTCAATTTTTTCAATTTTTTCGATATTATCAACATTGTTGCTTTCATCTACATTGTGAATATTAACGATATTATCAATATTATCAATTTTATCGATTTTGAAATTTTTTGAATTTTCCGAATTTTTTCAATTTTTTCAATTTTTTCAATTTTATCGATATAATCAACATTGTTGCTATCATCTACATTGTCAATATTATCAATATTATCAGTTTTATCGATTTTTGGAATTTTCCGAATTTTTTTAATTTTTTCGATTTTTTCGATATTATCAACATTGTTGCTATCATCGACATTGTGAATATTATCAATATTATCAATTTTATCGAATTTTGACATTTTTTGAATTTTTGAATTTTCGAATTTTTTCAATTTTTCAATTTTTTCGATATTATCAACATTGTTGCTATCATCTACATTATGAATAATATCAATATTATCAATATTATCGACTTTTGACATTTTTTGAATTTTCCGAATTTCCAATTTTTTCAATTTTTTCGATATTATCAACATTGTTGCTATCATCCACATTGTGAATATTATCAATATTATCAATATTATCAATTTTATCGACTTTTGAAATTTTTTGAATTTTCCGATTTTTTTCAATTTTTTCAATTTTTTCGATATTATCAACATTGTTGCTATCATCTACATTGAACATATTATCAATATTATCAATATTATAAATTTTGTCGATTTTTGAATTTTTTGAATTTCTTGAATTTTTTCAATTTTTTCAATTTTTTCGATATTATCAGCATTGTTGCTATCATCGACATTGTGAATATTATCAATATTATCAGTTTTATCAATTTTTTGAATTTTTCAAATTTTTTCAATTTTTTCAATTTTTTCAATTTTTTCAATTTTTTCGATATAATCAACATTGTTGCTATCATCTACATTGGGAATATTATCAATATTATCAATATTATCATTTTTGTCGATTTTTGAAATTTTTTGAATTTTTTGAATTTTTTCATTTTTCGAATTTTTTCGATATTATCAACATTGTTGCTATCATCTACATTGGGAATATTATCAATATTATCAATATTATCAATCTTATCGACTTTTGAAATTTTTTGAATTTTCCGAATTTAGTCAATTTTTTCAATTTTTTCAATTTTATCGATATAATCAACATTGTTGCTATCATCTACATTGTGAATATTATCAATATTATCAATTTTATATATTTTATCGATTTTTGAAATTTTTCAAATTTTTTCAATTTTTTCAATTTTTTCAATTTTATCGATATAATCAACATTGTTGCTATCATCTACATTGTCAATATTATCAATATTATCAATTTTATCGATTTTGAAATTTTTCGAATTTTTTCAATTTTCAATTTTTTCAATTTTTTCAATTTTGTCGATATTATCAACATTGTTGCTATCATCTACATTGTGAATATTATCAATATTATCAATATTATCAGTTTTATCGACTTTTGAAATTTTTGGAAATTTTCAATTTTTTCAATTTTTTCAATTTTTTCAATTTTTTCAATTTTATCGATATAATCAACATTGTTGCTATCATCTACATTGTCAATATTAGCAATATTATCAATTTTATCAATTTTGTCGATTTTTCAAATTTCTAGAATTTTTCAAATTTTCTCAATTTTTTCAATTTTATCGATATTATCAACATTGTTGCTATCATCTACATTGTGAGTATTATCAATATTATCAATATTATCAATTTTGTCGAGTTTTGAAATTTTTTGAATTTTTCGAATTTTTTTAATTTTTTCAATTTTTTCGATATTATCAACATTGTTGCTATCATCTACATTGGGAATATAATCAATATAATCAATATTATCAATTTTATCGACTTTTGAAATTTTTTTAATTTTTCGAATTTTTTCAATTTTTTCAATTTTTTCGATATTATCAACATTGTTGCTCTCATCTACATTGTGAATATTATCAATATTATCAATATTATCAATTTTATCGACTTTTGAAATTGTTTGAATTTTTTGAATTTTTTCAATTTTTTCAATTTTTTCGATATTATCAACATTGTTGCTATCATCTACATTGTGAATATTATCAATATTATCAATATTATCAATTTTATCGACTTTTGAAATTTTTTGAATTTTTCAAATTTTATAATTTTTTCAATTTTTTCAATTTTATCGATATAATCAACATTGTTGCTATCATCTACATTGTGAATATTATCAATATTATCAATATTATCAATTTTATCGACTTTTGAAATTTTTTGAATTTTTCGAATTTTTTCAATTTTTTCAATTTTTTCGATATTATCAACATTGTTGCTATCATCAGCATTGTGAATATTATCAATATTATCAATATTATCAATTTTATCGATTTTTGAATTTTTGGAATTTCTCAAATTTTTTCAATTTTTCAATTTTTTCAATTTTTTCGATATTATCAACATTGTTGCTGTCATCTACATTGTGAATAATATCAATATTATCAATATTATCAGTTTTATTGATTTTGAAATTTTTTGAATTTTCCGAATTTTTTCAATTTTTTCAATTTTTTCGATATTATCAACATTGTTGCTATCATCTACATTGTCAATATTATCAATATTATCAATATTATCAATTTTATCGACTTTTGAAATTTTTTGAATTTTTCGAATTTTTTCAATTTTTTCAATTTTTTCGATATTATCAACATTGTTGCTATCATCTACATTGGGAATATTATCAATATTATCAATATTATCAATTTTATCAATTTTGAATTTTTTGAATTTTCAATTTTTTCAATTTTTTCAATTTTTTCGATATATCAACATTGTTGCTATCATCTACATTGTCAATATTATCAATATTATCAATTTTGTCGAGTTTATCGAATTTTGAATTTTTTGAATTTTTCGAATTTTTTCAATTTTTTCAATTTTTTCGATATTATCAACATTGTTGCTATCATCTACATTGTGAATATTATCAATATTATCAATATTATCATTTTTATCGATTTTTGGAATTTTTGGAATTTTTCGAATTTTTTCAATTTTTTCAATTTTATCGATATAATCAACATTGTTGCTATCATCTACATTGTGAATATTATCAATATTATCAATATTATCAATTTTATCGACCTTTGAAATTTTTTGAATTTTTCGAATTTTTTCAATTTTTTCCATTTTTTCGATATTATCAACATTGTTGCTATCATCTACATTGGGAATATTATCAATATTATCAATATTATCAATTTTATCGATTTTTTTTTTTTTTTTAAATTTTTTGAATTTTCAATTTTTTCAATTTTTTCAATTTTATCGATATAATCAACATTGTTGCTATCATCTACATTGTGAATATTATCAATATTATCAATATTATCAATTTTTTCGATTTTTGAAATTTTTTGAATTTTTTCAATTTTTTCAATTTTTTCAATTTTATCGATATAATCAACATTGTTGCTATCATCTACATTGTCAATATTATCAATATTATCAATTTTATCAATTTTATCGAATTTTGTTAATTTTATCGATATTTTTCAATTTTTTCAATTTTTTCAATTTTTTCGATATTATCAACATTGTTGCTATCATCTACATTGTGAATATTATCAATATTATCAATATTATCAATTTTATCGATTTTTGAAATTTTTTGAATTTTCCGAATTTTTTAAATTTTTTAAATTTTTTCGATGTTATCAACATTGATGCTATCATCAACATTGTGAATGGTATCGATATTATCAATATTACCAATTTTGTCGATTTTTGAATTTTTTGGAATATTTCAAATTTTTTCAATTTTTTCAATTTTTTCAATTTTATCGATATAATCAACATTGTTGCTATCATCTACATTGTGAATATTATCAATATTATCAGTTTTATCGACTTTTCAATTTTCCGAATTTTTTCAATTTTTTCAATTTTTTCGATATTATCAACATTGTTGCTATCATCTACATTGTGAATATTATCAATATTATCAATATTATCAATGATATCGACTTTTGAAATTTTTTGAATTTTTCGAATTTTTGGAATTTTTTGAATTTTTTCGATATTGTCAACATTGTTGCTGTCATCTACATTATAAATAATATCAATATTATCAATATTATCAATTTTATCGACTTTTGAAATTTTTCGAATTTTTTCAATTTTTTCAATTTTTTCAATTTTTTCGATATTATCAACTTTGTTGCTATCATCTACATTGTCAATATTAGCAATATTATCAATATTATCAATTTTATCGATTTTGAAATTTTTTGAATTTTTCGAATTTTTTCAATTTTTTCAATTTTTCGATATTATCAACATTGTTGCTATCATCTACATTGTGAATATTATCAATATTATCAATTTATCATTTTATCGACTTTTGAAATTTTTTGAATTTTTCAAATTTTTTCAATTTTTTCAATTTTATCGATATAATCAACATTGTTGCCATCATCTACATTGTCAATATTATCAATATTATCAATATTATCAATTTTATCGACTTTTGAAATTTTTGGAATTTTTCGAATTTTTTCAATTTTTTCAATTTTTTCAATTTTATCGATATAATCAACATTGTTGCTATCATCTACATTGTGAATATTATCAATATTATCAATATTATCAATTTTATCGATTTTTGAAATTTTTTGAATTTTTCGAATTTTTTCAATTTTTTCAATTTTTTCGATATTATCAACATTGTTGCTATCATCTACATTGTGAATATTATCAATATTATCAATATTAGCAATTTTGACGATTTTTGAAATTTTTTGACTTTTTCGAATTTTTTCAATTTTTTCAATTTTTTCGATATAATCAACATTGTTGCTATCATCTACATTGAGAATATTATCAATATTATCAATATTATCAATTTTATCGTATTTTGAAATTTTTTGAATTTTTCGAATTTTTTCAATTTTTTCAATTTTTTCGATATTATCAACATTGTTGCTATCATCTACATTGTGAATATTATCAATATTATCAATATTATCAATTTTATCGACTTTTGAAATTTTTTGAATTTTTCGAAATTTTTCAATTTTTCAATTTTTTCGATATTATCAACATTCTTGCTATCATCTACATTGCGAATATTATGAATATTATCAATATTATCAATTTTATCGATTTTTGAAATTTTTTGAATTTTTCGAATTTTTTCAATTTTTTCAATTTTATCGATATTATCAACATTGTTGCTATCATCTACATTGTGAATATTATCAATATTATCAATATTATCAATTTTATCGATTTTTGAATTTCTTGAATTTTTCGAATTTTTTCAATTTTTTCAATTTTTTCAATTTTATCGATATAATCAACATTGTTCCTTTCATCTACATTGTGAATAGTATCAATATTATCAATATTATCAATTTTATCGACTTTTGAAATTTTTTGAATTTTTCGAATTTTTTCAATTTTTTCAATTTTTTCGATATTATCAACATTGTTGCTATCATCTACATTGTGAATATTATCAATATTATCAATATTATCAATTTTATCGACTTTTGAAATTTTTTGAATTTTTCGAATTTTTTCAATTTTTTCAATTTTTTCAATTTTATCGATATAATCAACATTGTTGCTATCATCTACATTGTGAATATTATCAATATTATCAATATTATCAATTTTATCGACTTTTGAAATTTTTTGAATTTTTTCAATTTTTTCAATTTTTTCAATTTTTTCGATATAATCAACATTGTTGCTATCATCTACATTGTGAATATTATCAATATTATCAATATTATCAATTTTATCGATTTTTGAAATTTTTTGAATTTTTCGAATTTTTTCAATTTTTTCGATATTATCAACATTGTTGCTATCATCTACATTGGGAATATTATCAATATTATCAATATTATCAATTTTATCGACTTTTTAAATTTTTTAAATTTTTCGAATTTTTTTAATTTTTTCAATTTTTTCGATATTATCAACATTGTTGCTATCATCTACATTGGGAATATTATCAATATTATCAATATTATCAATTTTGTCAATTTTATCGATTTTTGAAATTTTTAGAATTTTTCAAATATTTCCAATTTTTTCAATTTTTCATTTTCGATATTATCAACATTGTTGCTATCATCTACATTGTGAATATTATCAATATTATCAATATTATCAATTTTATCGACTTTTGAAATTTTTTGAATTTTTCGAATTTTTTCAATTTTTTCAACCAATTTTTTCGATATTATCAACATTGTTGCTATCATCTACATTGTGAATATTATCAATATTATCAATTTTATCAATTTTATCGAATTTTGAAATTTTTTGAATTTTTCGAATTTTTTCAATTTTTTCAATTTTTTCGATATTATCAACATTGTTGCTATCATCTACATTGTGAATATTATCAATATTATCAATTTTATCAATTTTTCGATTTTTGAAATTTTTTGAATTTTTCAAATTTTTCCAATTTTTTCAATTTTTTCAATTTTATCGATATCATCAACATTGTTGCTATCATCTACATTGTGAATGTTATCAATATTATCAATATTATCAATTTTGTCGATTTTTGAAATTTTGTTGCATTCTTCGAATTTTTTGAATTTTTCGAATTTTTTGAATTTTTCGAATTTTTTCAATTTTTTCAATTTTTTCGATATTATCAGCATTGTTGCTATCATCTACATTGGGAATATTATCAATATTATCAATATTATCGATTTTTGTAATTTTTTGAATTTTTCGAATTTTTTGAATTTTTCGAATTTTTTCAATTTTTTCAATTTTTTCGATATTATCAACATTGTTGCTATCATCTACATTGGGAATATTATCAATATTATCAATATTATCAATTTTGTCGATTTTTGAAATTTTTTGAATTTTTAAAATTTTTCAATTTTTTCAATTTTTTCAATTTTATCGATATAATCAACATTGTTGCTATCATCTACATTGTGAATATTATCAATATTATCAATTTTATCAATTTTATCGATTTTTGAAATTTTTTCGATTTTCCGAATTTTTTCAATTTTTTCAATTTTTTCAATTTTATCGATATAATCAACATTGTTGCTATCATCTACATTGTCAATATTATCAATATTATCAATTTTATCAATTTTATCGAATTTTGAAATTTTTTGAATTTTTCGAATGTTTCAAATTTTTTCAATTTTTTCGATATTATCAACATTGTTGCTATCATCTACATTATGAGTAATATCAATATTATCAATATTATCAATTTTATCGACTTTTGAAATTTTTTGAATTTTTTCAATTTTTTCAATTTTTTCAATTTTTTCGATATTATCAACATTGTTGCTATCATCTACATTGTGAATATTAATAATATTATCAATTTTATCAATTTTTGAAGTTTTTTGAATTTTTTGAATTTTTCGAGTTTTTTCAATTTTTTCAATTTTTTCGATATTATCAACATTGTTGCTATCATCTACATTGTGAATATTATCAATATTATCAATATTATCATTTTTATCGATTTTTGCAATTTTTCAAATTTTTCGAATTTTTTCAATTTTTTCAATTTTTCAATTTTTTCAATTTTATCGATATAATCAACATTGTTGCTATCATCTACATTGTGAATATTATCAATATTATCAATATTATCAATTTTATCGACTTTTGACATTTTTTGAATTTTTCGAATTTTTGTAATTTTTTCAATTTTTTCGATATTATCAACATTGTTGCTATCATCTACATTGTCAATATTATCAATATTATCAATATTATCAATTTTATCGATTTTTGAAATTTTTTGAATTTTTCGAATTTTTTCAATTTTTTCAATTTTTTCGATATAATCAACATTGTTGCTATCATCTACATTGTGAATATTATCAATATTATCAATATTATCAATTTTGTCGATTTTTGAAATTTTTTGAATATTTCGAATTTTTTTAATTATTTCGATTTTTTCGATATAATCAACATTGTTGCTATCATCTACATTGTGAATATTATCAATATTATCAATATTATCAATTTTATCGACTTTTGAATTTTTGAATTTTTCGAATTTTTTCGAATTTTTTCAATTTTTTCAATTTTTTCGATATTATCAACATTGTTGCTATCATCTACATTGTGAATATTATCAATATTATCAATATTATCAATTTTATCGATTTTGAAATTTTTTGAATTTTTCGAATTTTTCGAATTTTTTCAATTTTATCGATATAATCAACATTGTTGCTATCATCTACATTGTCAATATTATCAATATTATCAATATTATCAATTTTATCGTCTTTTGAAATTTTTTGAATTTTTCGAATTTTTTCAATTTTTTCAATTTTTTCGATATTATCAACATTGTTGCTATCATCTACATTGGGAATATTATGAATATTATCAATATTATCAATATTATCAATTTTATTCGCTTTTGAAATTTTTTGAATTTTTCGAATTTTTTGAACTTTTTCGTTTTTATCGATATAATCAACATTGTTGCTATCATCTACATTGTCAATATTATCAATATTATCAATTTTATCAATTTTATCGACTTTTGAAATTTTTTGAATTTTCCGAATTTTTTCAATTTTTTCAATTTTTTCGATATTATCAACATTGTTGCTATCATCAACATTGTGAATATTATCAATATTATCAATATTATCAATTTTATCGACTTTTGAAATTTTTTGAATTTTCCGATTTTTTTCAATTTTTTCAATTTTTTCGATATTATCAACATTGTTGCTATCATCTACATTGTGAATATTATCAATATTATCAATATTATCAATTTTATCGACTTTTGAAATTTTTTGAATTTTTCGAATTTTTTCAATTTTTTCAATTTTATCGATATAATCAACATTGTTGCTATCATCTACATTGTGAATATTATCAATATTATCAATATTATCAATTTTATCGACTTTTGAAATTTTTTGAATTTTTCGAATTTTTTTAATTTTTTCGATTTTTTCGATATTATCAACATTGTTGCTATCATCTACATTGGGAATATTATCAATATTATCAATATTATCATTTTTATCGATTTTTGAAATTGTTGGAATTTTTCAAATTTTTTCAATTTTTTCAATTTTTTCGATATTATCAACATTGTTGCTATCATCTACATTGGGAATATTATCAATATTATCAATATTATCAATTTTATCGACTTTTGAAATTTTTTGAATTTTTCGATTTTTTTCAATTTTTTCAATTTTTTCGATATTATCAACATTGTTGCTATCATCTACATTGTGAATATTATCAATATTATCAATATTATCAATTTTGTCGATTTTTGAAATTTTTTGAATTTTTCGAATTTTTTCAATTTTTTCAATTTTTTCGTTATTATCAACATTGTTGCTATCATCTACATTGGGAATATTATCAATATTATCAATATTATCATTTTTATCGATTTTTGAAATTTTTTGAATTTTACGAATTTTTTGAATTTTTTCAATTTTATCGATATAATCAACATTGTTGCTATCATCTACATTGTGAATATTATCAATATTATCAATATTATCAATTTTATCGATTTTTGAAATTTTTGAATTTTCAAATTTTTTCAATTTTTTCAATTTTTTCAATTTTATCGATATTATCAACATTGTTGCTATCATCTACATTGTGAATATTATCAATATTATCAATTTTATCAATTTTATCGACTTTTGAATTTTTCGAATTTTTTCGAATTTTTTCAATTTTTTCAATTTTTTCGATATTATCAACATTGTTGCTATCATCTACATTGTCAATATTATCAATACTATCAATTTTATCGATTTTGAAATTTTTTGAATTTTTCAAATTTTTTCAATTTTTTC
>JASVEB010000018.1:1520333-1555047 GCA_036983795.1 Megachile lagopoda
AATTTCTTCAATTTTTTCAATTTTATCGATATAATCAACATTGTCGCTATCATCTACATTGTCAATATTATCGATATTATCAGTATTATCAATTTTATCGACTTTTGAAACTTTTTGAATTTTTCGAATTTTTTTTATTTTTTCGATTTTTTCGATATTATCAACATTGTTGCTATCATCTACATTCTGAATATTATCAATATTATCAATATTATTAATATTATCAATGTTATCAATTTTATCGACTTTTGAAATTTTTTGAATTTTTCGAATTTTTTGAATTTTTTCAATTTTTTCGATATTATCAACATTGTTGCTATCATCTACATTGGGAATATTATCAATATTATCAATATTATCAATTTTATCGACTTTTGAAATTTTTTGAATTTTTCGAATTTTTTGAATTTTTTCAATTTTCTCGATATTATCAACATTGTTGCTATCATCTACATTGTGAATGTTATCAATATTATCAATATTATCAATTTTATCGACTTTTGAAATTTTTTGAATTTTTCGAATTTTTTGAATTTTTTCAATTTTTTCGATATTATCAACATTGTTGCTATCATCTACATTGGGAATATTATCAATATTATCAATATTATCAATTTTGTCGATTTTTGAAATTTTTTGAATTTTTCGAATTTTTTCAATTTTTTCAATTTTTTCGATATAATCAACATTGTTGCTATCATCTACATTGGGAATATTATCAATATTATCAATATTATCAATTTTATCGACTTTTGAAATTTTTTGAATTTTTCGAATTTTTTTAATTTTTTCAATTTTTTCGATATTATCAACATTGTTGCTATCATCTACATTGTGAATATTATCAATATTATCAATATTATCAATTTTATCGACTTTTGAAATTTTTTGAATTTTCCGAATTTTTTCAATTTTTTCAATTTTTTCGATATTATCAACATTGTTGCTATCATCTACATTGGGAATATTATCAATATTATCAATATTATCAATTTTATCGACTTTTGAAATTTTTTGAATTTTTCGAATTTTTTCAATTTTTTCAATTTTTTCGATATTATCAACATTGTTGCTATCATCTACATTGTGAATAATATCAATATTATCAATATTATCAAATTATCGACTTTTGGCATTTTTTGAATTTTTCGAATTTCTTTAATTTTCCGATTTTTTTCAATTTTTTCAATTTTTTCGATATTATCAACATTGTTGCTATCATCTACATTGTGAATATTATCAATATTATCAATATTATCAATTTTGTCGATTTTTGAAATTTTTTTATTTTTTCGAATTTTTTCAATTTTCTCAATTTTTTCGATATTATCAACATTGTTGCTATCATCTACACTGTGAAAAATATCAATATTATCAATATTATCAATTTTATCGATTTTTGAAATTTTTTGAATTTTTCGAATTTTTTGAATTTTTCGAATTTTTTCGATATTATCAACATTGTTGCTATCATCTACATTGTGAATGATATCAATATTATCAATATTATCAATTTTATCGACTTTTGAATTTTTTTGAATTTTTCGAATTTTTTCAATTTTTTCAATTTTATCGTATCAACATTGTTGCTATCATCTACATTGGGAATATTATCAATATTATCAATATTATCAATTTTATCGACTTTTGAAATTTTTTGAATTTTCCGAATTTTTTCAATTTTTTCAATTTTATCGATATTGTCAACATTGTTGCTATCATCAACATTGTGAATATTATCAATATTATCAATATTATCAGTTTTATCGATTTTTGAAATTTTTGAAATTTTTCGAATTTTTTGAATTTTTTCGATTTTTCCGATATTATCAACATTGTTGCTATCATCTACATTGTGAATTATATCAATATTATCAATATTATCAATTTTATCGACTTTTGAAATTTTTTGAATTTTTCGAATTTTTTCAATTTTTTCAATTTTTTCGATATTATCAACATTGTTGCTATCATCTACATAGTGAATATTATCAATATTATCAATATTATCAATTTTATCGACTTTTGAAATTTTTTGAATTTTTCGAATTTTTGAATTTTTTCAATTTTTTCAATTTTGTCGATATTATCAACATTGTTGCTATCATCTACATTGGGAATATTATCAATATTATCAATATCATCAGTTTTATCGATTCTTGGAATTTTTCGAATTTTTTCCATTTTTTCAATTTTTTCGATATTATCAACATTGTTGCTATCATCTACATTGGGAATATTATCAATATTATCAATATTATCAGTTCTATCGATTTTTCAAATTTTTGAATTTTTCGAATTTTTTGAATTTTTTCAATTTTTTCGATATTATCAACATTGTTGCTATCATCTACATTGGGAATATTATCAATATTATCAATATTATCAATTTCATCGAATTTTTGAATTTTTCAAATTTTTTCAATTTTTTCAATTTTATCGATATAATCAACATTGTTGCTATCATCTACATTGTGAATATTATCAATATTATCAATATTATCAATTTTATCGACTTTTGAAATTTTTTGAATTTTTCGAATTTTTTCAATTTTTTCAATTTTTTCGATATTATCAACATTGTTGCTATCATCTACATTGTGAATATTATCAATATTATCAATATTATCAATTTTGTCGATTTTTGAAATTTTTTGAATTTTTCGAATTTTTTGAATTTTTTCAATTTTTTCGATATTATCAACATTGTTGCTATCATCTACATTGGGAATATTATCAATATTATCAATATTATCAATTTTATCGACTTTTGAAATTTTTTGAATTTTTCGAATTTTTTTCAATTTTTTCAATTTTTTCGATATTATCAACATTGTTGCTATCATCTACATTGTGAATATTATCAATATTATCAATATTATCAATTTTATCGACTTTTGAAATTTTTTGAATTTTTCGAATTTTTTCAATTTTTTCAATTTTTTCGATATTATCAACATTGTTGCTATCATCTACATTGTGAATATTATCAATATTATCAATATTATCAATTTTATGAATTTTGACGATTTTTGAAATTTTTCGAATTTTTTCAATTTTTTCAATTTTATCGATATAATCAACATTGTTGCTATCATCTACATTGTGAATATTATCAATATTATCAATATTATCAGTTTTATGGAATTTTTTGAATTTTCCGAATTTTTTCAATTTTTTCAATTTTTTCGATATTATCAACATTGTTGCTATCATCTACATTGTGAATAATATCAATATTATCAATATTATCAATTTTATCGACTTTTGAAATTTTTTGAATTTTTCGAATTTTTTGAATTTTTTCGAGATATTATCAACATTGTTGCTATCATCTACATTGGGAATATTATCAATATTATCAATATTATCAGTTTTATCGATTTTCGGAATTTTTCAAAATTTTTCAATTTTTTCAATTTTTTCAATTTTATCGATATAATCAACATTGTTGCTATCATCTACATTCTAAATATTATCAATATTATCAATATTATCAATTTTGTCGATTTTTGAAATTTTTTGAATTTTTCGAATTTTTTCAATTTTTTCAATTTTTTCGATATTATCAACATTGTTGCTATCATCTACATTGTGAATAATATTAATATTATCAATATTATCAATTTTATCGACTTTTGACATTTTTTGAATTTTTCGAATTCGAATTTTTTCAATTTTTAAATTTTTTCGATATTATCAACATTGTTGCTATCATCTACATTTTGAATATTATCAATATTATCAATATTATCAATTTTATCGACTTTTGAAATTTCTGGAATTTTCCGAATTTTTGCAATTTTTTCAATTTTATCGATATAATCAACATTGTTGCTATCATATACATTGTCAATATTAGCAATATTATCAATATTATCACTTTTATCGACTTTTGACATTTTTGAATTTTTCGAAATTTTTGAATTTTCCGAAATTTTTCAATTTTTTCAAGTTTTTCGATATTATCAACATTGTTGCTATCAGCTACATTGTGAATAATATCAATATTATCAATATTATCAATTTTATCGATTTTTGAAATTTTTAGAATTTTTCGAATTTTTTGAATTTTTTCTATTCTTTCGATTTTTTCGATATTATCAACAATGTTGCTATCATCTACATTGGGAATATTATCAATATTATCAATATTATCAATTTTGTCGATTTTGAATTTTTGAATTTTTCGAATTTTTTCAATTTTTTCAATTTTATCGATATAATCAACATTGTTGCTATCATCTACATTGTGAATATTATCAATATTATCAATATTATCAATTTTATCGACTTTTGAAATTTTTTGAATTTTTTGAATTTTCCGAATTTTTTCAATTTTTTCAATTTTTTCGATATTATCAACATTGTTGCTATCATCTACATTGTGAATATTATCAATATTATCAATATTATCAGTTTTATCGATTTTTTGAATTTTTTGAATTTTTCGAATTTTTTCAATTTTTTCAATTTTTTCGATATTATCAACATTGTTGCTATCATCTACATTGGGAATATTATCAATATTATCAATTTTATCAATTTTGTCGATTTTTGAATTTTTTGATTTTTCAATTTTTTCGATATTATCAACATTGTTGCTATCATCTACATTGTGAATAATATCAATATTATCAATATTATCAATTTTATCGACTTTTGAAATTTTTGAATTTTTTCAATTTTTTCAATTTTTTCAATTTTTTCGATATTATCAACATTGTTGCTATCATCTACATTGGGAATATTATCAATATTATCAATATTATCAGATTTATCGATGTTTGATGTTATTTTTCAAATTTTTTCAATTTTTTCAATTTTATCGATATAATCAACATTGTTGCTATCATCTACATTGTGAATATTATCAATATTATCAATATTATCAATTTTGTCGATTTTTGAAATTTTTTGAATTTTTCGATTTTTTTTAATTTTTTCGATTTTTCGATATTATCAACATTGTTGCTATCATCTACATTGAGAAAAATATCAATATTATCAATATTATCAATTTTATCGACTTTTGAAAATTTTTGAATTTTTCGAATTTTTTTAATTTTTTGAATTTTTTCGATATTATCAACATTGTTGCTATCATCTACATTGGGAATATTATCAATATTATCAATATTATCAATTTTATCGATTTTTGAATTTTTTGAATTCTCCGAATATTTCGATTTTTTCAATTTTATCGATATAATCAACATTGTTGCTATCATCTACATTGTGAATATTATCAATATTATCAATATTATCAATTTTGTCGATTTTTGAAATTTTTTGAATTTTTCGAATTTTTTGAATTTTTTCGATATAATCAACATTGTTGCTATCATCTACATTGGGAATATTATCAATATTATCAATATTATCAATTTTATCGACTTTTGAAATTTTTTGAATTTTTCGAATTTTTTGAATTTTTTCAATTTTTTCAATTTTATCGATATAATCAACATTGTTGCTATCATCTACATTGTGAATTTATTCAATTTTTTCAATTTTTTCAATTTTATCAATATAATCAGCATTGTTGCTATCATCTACATTCTAAATATTATCAATATTACCAATATTATCAATTTTGTCGATTTATGAAAATTTTTGAATTTTTCGAATTTTTTGAATTTTTTGAATTTTTTCGATATTATCAACATTGTTGCTATCATCTACATTGTGAATAATATCAATATTATCAATATTATCAATTTTATCGACTTTTGAAATTTTTTGAATTTTTCGAATTTTTTTAATTTTTTCGATTTTTTCGATATTATCAACATTGTTGCTATCATCTACATTGTGAATAACATCAATATTATCAATATTATCAATTTTATCGAATTTGAAATTTTTTAAATTTTTTCAAGTTTTTCGATATTATCAACATTGTTGCTATCATCTACATTGTGAATATTATCAATATTATCAATATTATCAATTTTATCGACTTTTGAAATTTTTGGAATTTTTTTAATTTTTTCAATTTTTTCGATATTATCAACATTGTTGCTATCATCTACATTGTGAATATTATCAATATTATCAATATTATCAATTTTGTCGATTTTTGAAATTTTTTTAATTCTTTCGATTTTTTCAATTTTTTCAATTTTATCGATATTATCAACATTGTTGCTATCATCTACATTGTGAATAATATCAATATTATCAATATTATCAATTTTATCGACTTTTGAAATTTTTTGAATTTTTCGAATTTTTTTCAATTTTTTCAATTTTTTCGATATTATCAACATTGTTGCTATCATCTACATTGTGAATATTATCAATATTATCAATATTATCAATTTTATCGACTTTTGAAATTTTTTGAATTTTTCGAATTTTTTCAATTTTTTCAATTTTTTCGATATTATCAACATTGTTGCTATCATCTACATTGTGAATATCATCAATATTATCAATTTTATCAATTTTATCGACTTTTGAAATTTTTTGAATTTTTCGAATTTTTTGAATTTTTTCAATTTTTTCGATATAATCAACATTGTTGTTATCATCTACATTGTGAATGTCATCAATATTATCAATATTATCAATTTTATCGACTTTTGAAATTTTTTGAATTTTCCGAATTTTTTTCAATTTTTTCAATTTTTTCAATATTATCAACATTGTTGCTATCATCTACATTGGGAATATTATCAATATTATCAATATTATCAATTTTATCGACTTTTGAAATTTTTTGAATTTTTCGAATTTTTTCAATTTTTTCAATTTTTTCGATATTATCAACATTGTTGCTATCATCTACATTGTGAATATTATCAATATTATCAATTTTATCAATTTTTCGTATTTTTCGAATTTTTTCAATTTTTCCAATTTTTTCAATTTTATCGATATTATCAACATTGTTGCTATCATCTAACATTGTGAATATTATCAATATTATCAATATTATCAATTTTATCGATTTTTGAAATTTTTGAATTTTTTGAATTTTCCGAATTTTCAATTTTTTCAATTTTTTCGATATTATCAACATTGTTGCTATCATCTACATTGTGAATATTATCAATATTATCAATATTATCAATTTTATCGACTTTTGAAATTTTTGCGAATTTTTTCAAATTTTTTCAATTTTTTCAATTTTTGTCGATATTATCAGCATTGTTGCTACCATCAACATTGTGGATAATATCAATATTATCAAAATTATCAATTTTGTCGATTTTTGAAATTTTTTGAATTTTCCAAATTTTCCCAATTTTTTCAATTTTATCGATATAATCAACATTGTTGCTATCATCTACATTGTGAATATTATCAATATTATCAATATTATCAATTTTATCGACCTTTGAAATTTTTTGAATTTTTCGAATTTTTTCAATTTTTTCAATTTTTTCGATATTATCAACATTGTTGCTATCATCTACATTGTGAATATTATCAATATTATCAATATTATCAATTTTGTCGATTTTTGAAATTTTTGAATTTTTCGAATTTTTCAATTTTTTCAATTTTTTTCAATTTTATCGATATATCAACATTGTTGCTATCATCTACATTGTGAATATTATCAATATTATCAATATTATCAATTTTATCGATTTTTGAATTTTTGAATTTTTCGAATTTTTCAATTTTTTCAATTTTTCGATATATCAACATTGTTGCTATCATCTACATTGTGAATAATATCAATATTATCAATATTATCAATTTTATCGACTTTTGAAATTTTTGAATTTTTCGAATTTTTTGAATTTTTTGAATTTTTTCAATTTTTTCGATATTATCAACATTGTTGCTATCATCTACATTGTGAATATTATCAATATTATCAATTTTGTCGATTTTTGAAATTTTTTGAATTTTTCAATTTTTTCAATTTTTTCAATTTTATCGATATAATCAACATTGTTGCTATCATCTACATTGTCAATATTATCAATATTATCAATATTATCAATTTTATCGACTTTTGAAATTTTTTGAATTTTTCGAATTTTTAAATTTTTTCAATTTTTTCGATATTATCAACATTGTTGCTATCAGCAACATTGTGAATATTATCAATATTATCAATATTATCAATTTTATCGACTTTTGAAATTTTTTGAATTTTTCGAATTTTTTCAATTTTTTCAATTTTATCGATATAATCAACATTGTTGCTATCATCTACATTGTGAATATTATCAATATTATCAATATTATCAATTTTATCGACTTTTGAAATTTTTTGAATTTTTCGAATTTTTTCAATTTTTTCAATTTTTTCGATATTATCAACATTGTTGCTATCATCTACATTGTGAATATTATCAATATTATCAATATTATCAGTTTTATCGATTTTTGAATTTTCCGAATTTTCAATTTTTTCAATTTTTTCAATTTTATCGATATAATCAACATTGTTGCTATCATCTACATTGTGAATATTATCAATATTATCAATATTATCAATTTTATCGACTTTTGAAATTTTTTGAATTTTTCGAATTTTTTCGATATTATCAACATTGTTGCTATCATCTACATTGTGAATAATATCAATATTATCAATATTATCAATTTTATCGATTTTTGAAGTTTTTTGAATTTTTTCAATTTTGTCGATATTATCAACATTGTTGCTATCCTCTACATTGTCAATATTATCAATATTATCAATTTTATCAATTTTGTCGACATTAGAAATTTTTTTAATTTTTCAATTTTTTCAATTTTATCGATATAATCAACATTGTTGCTATCATCTACATTGTGAATGTTATCAATATTATCAATATTATCAATTTTATCGACTTTTGAAATTTTTTGAATTTTTCGAATTTTTTCAATTTTTTCAATTTTTTCGATATTATCAACATTGTTGCTATCATCTACATTGTGAATATTATCAATATTATCAATATTATCAATTTTATCGATTTTTTGAATTTTTCAAATTTTTTCAATTTTTTCAATTTTATCGATATAATCAACATTGTTGCTATCATCTACATTGTGAATATTATCAATATTATCAATATTATCAATTTTATCGACTTTTGAAATTTTTTGAATTTTTCGAATTTTTTCAATTTTATCGATATAATCAACATTGTTGCTATCATCTACATTGTCTATATTATCAATATTATCAATTTTATCAATTTTATCGACTTTTGAAATTTTTTGAATTTTTCGAATTTTTTCAATTTTATCGATATAATCAACATTGTTGCTATCATCTACATTGCCAATATTATCAATATTATCAATTTTATCAATTTTATCGACTTTTGAAATTTTTTGAATTTTTCGAATTTTTTCAATTTTTTCAATTTTTTCGATATTATCAACATTGTTGCTATCATCTACATTGTGAATATTATCAATATTATCAATATTATCAATTTTGTCGATTTTTGAATTTTTATTTTTTGAATTTTTTCAATTTTTTCGATATTATCAACATTGTTGCTATCATCTACATTGTGAATAATATCAATATTATCAATATTATCAATTTTATCGACTTTTGAAATTTTTGGAATTTTTCGAATTTTCTCAATTTTTTCAATTTTTTCGATATTATCAACATTGTTGCTATCATCTACATTGTGAATATTATCAATATTATCAATATTATCAATTTTATCGACTTTTGAAATTTTTTGAGTTTTCCGAATTTTTTCAATTTTTTCAATTTTTTCGATATTATCAACATTGTTGCTATCATCTACATTGTGAATAATATCAATATTATCAATATTATCAATTTTATCGACTTTTGAAATTTTTTGAATTTTTCGAATTTTTTGAATTTTACGAATTTTTTCGATATTATCAACATTGTTGCTATCATCTACATTGGGAATATTATCAATATTATCAGTTTTATCGATTTTTGGAATATTTCAAATTTTTCGAATTTCTTTAATTTTTTCAATTTTTCGATATTATCAACATTGTTGCTATCATCAACATTGTGAATATTATCGATATTATCAATTTTATCAATTTGATCGACTTTTGAAATTTTTGGAATTTTTCGAATTTTCTCAATTTTCTCAATTTTATCGATATTATCAATATTGTTGCTATCATCAACATGCTGAATATTATCAATATTATCAATTTTATCAATTTTTTCGATTTCTGGAATTTTTGGAATTTTTCAAATTTTCTCAATTTTTTCAATTTTCTCGATATAATCAACATTGTTGCTATCATCAACATGGTGAATATTATCAATATTATCAATATTATCAATTTTATCGATTTTTGAAATTTTTTGAATTTTTCGAATTTTTTCAATTTTTTCAATTTTATCGATATAATCAACATTGTTGCTATCATCTACATTGTGAATATTATCAATATTATCAATATTATCAATTTTATCGACTTTTGAAATTTTTTGAATTTTTCGAATTTTTTCAATTTTTTCAATTTTTTCGATATTATCAACATTGTTGCTATCATCAACATTGTGAATATTATCAATATTATCAATTTTATCAATTTTATCGACTTTTGAAATTTTTTGAATTTTTCGAATTTTTTAATTTTTTCGAATTTTTTCGATATTATCAACATTGTTGCTATCATCTACATTGTCAATATTATCAATATTATCAATATTATCAATTTTATCGACTTTTGAAATTTTTCGAATTTTTCACATTTTTTCAATTTTTTCAATTTTATCGATATAATCAACATTGTTGCTATCATCTACATTGTGAATATTATCAATATTATCAATATTATCAATTTTATCGACTTTTGAAATTTTTTGAATTTTTCGAATTTTTTCAATTTTTTCAATTTTATCGATATAATCAACATTGTTGCTATCATCTACATTGTGAATATTATCAATATTATCAATATTATCAATTTTGTCGATTTTTGAAATTTTTTGAATTTTTCGAATTTTTTCAATTTTTTCAATTTTTTCGATATTATCAACATTGTTGCTATCATCTACATTGTGAATATTATCAATATTATCAATATTATCAATTTTGTCGATTTTTGAAATTTTTGAAACATTTCAAATTTTTTCAATTTTTTCAATTTTTTCAATTTTATCGATATAATCAACATTGTTGCTATCATCTACATTGTGAATATTATCAATATTATCAATATTATCAATTTTATCGACTTTTGAAATTTTTTGAATTTTCCGAATATTTCAATTTTTTCAATTTTTTCGATATTATCAACATTGTTGCTATCATCTACATTGTGAATATTATCAATATTATCAATATTATCAATTTTATCGACTTTTGAAATTTTTTGAATTTTTCGAATTTTTTGAATTTCAATTTTTTCAATTTTTTCGATATTATCAACATTGTTGCTATCATCTACATTGTCAATATTATCAATATTATCAATATTATCAATTTTGTCGACTTTTGAAATTTTTTGAATTTTTCGAATTTTTTCAATTTTTTCAATTTTTTCGATATTATCAACATTGTTGCTATCATCTACATTGAGAATATTATCAATATTATCAATATTATCAATTTTGTCGATTTTTAAAATTTTTTTTTTTTAATTTTTTCGATTTTTCGATATTATCAACATTGTTGCTATCATCTACATTGTGAATAATATCAATATTATCAATATTATCAATTTTATCGACTTTTGAAATTTTTTGAATTTTTCGAATTTTTTAATTTTTTTATTTTTTTCGGATGCATCAACATTGTTGCTATCATCTACATTGTGAATAATATCAATATTATCAATATTATCAATTTTATCGACTTTTGAAATTTTTTGAATTTTTCGAATTTTTGAATTTTTCGAATTTTTTGAATTTTCCGATTTTTTTCAATTTTTTCAATTTCTTCGATATTATCAACATTGTTGATATCATCTACATTGTGAATATTATCAATATTATCAAGTTTGTCAATTTTATCAAATTTTGAAATTTTTTGAATTTTTCGAATTTTTTCAATTTTTTCAATTTTTTCAATTTTATCGATATAATCAACATTGTTGCTATCATCTACATTGTGAATATTATCAATATTATCAATATTATCAGTTTTATCAACTTTTGAAATTTTTTGAGTTTTTCGAATCTTTTGAATTTTCAGAATTTTTTCAATTTTTTCAATTTTTTCGATATTATCAACATTGTTGCTATCATCAACATTGAGAATATTATCAATATTATCAATATTATCAATTTTATCGACTTTTGAAATTTTTCGAATTTTTTCAAATTTTTTCAATTTTTTCAATTTTTTCGATATTATGAACATTGTTGCTATCATCAACATTGTGAATATTATCAGCATTATCAATTTTGTCGATTTTTGAAATTTTTGAAATATTTCAAATTTTTTCAATTTTTTCAATTTTATCGATATAATCAACATTGTTGCTATCATCTACATTGGGAATATTATCAATATTATCAATATTATCAATTTTATCGAATTTTGACATTTTTTGAATTTTTCGAATTTTTTCAATTTTTTCAATTTTTTCGATATAATCAACATTGTTGCTATCATCTACATTGAGAATATTATCAATATTATCAATATTATCAATTTTATCGACTTTTGAAATTTTTTGAATTTTTCGAATTTTTCGAATTTTTTGAATTTTTTGAATTTTTTCGATATTATCAACATTGTTGCTATCATCTACATCGGGAATATTATCAATATTATCAATATTATCAATTTTGTCGATTTCTGAAATTGTTGGAATTTTTCGAATTTTTTCAATTTTTTCAATTTTATCGATATAATCAACATTGTTGCTATCATCTACATTGTCAATATTATCAATATTATCAATATTATCAATTTTATCGACTTTTGAAATTTTTTGAATTTTTCGAATTTTTTCAATTTTTTCAATTTTATCGATATAATCAACATTGTTGCTATCATCTACATTGTCAATATTATCAATATTATCAATTTTATCAATTTTATCGACTTTTGAAATTTTTTGAATTTTTCGAATTTTTTAAATTTTTTTCGATTTTTTCGATATTATCAACATTGTTGCTATCATCTACATTGGGAATATTTTCAATATTATCAATATTATCAATTTTATCGACTTTTTACATTTTTGGAATTTTTCGAATTTTTTTATTTTTCCGTATTTTCAATTTTTTCAATTTTTTCGATATTATCAACATTGTTGCTATCATCTACATTGTGAATATTATCAATATTATCAATATTATCAATTTTATCGACTTTTGAAATTTTTTGAATTTTTCGAATTTTTTCAATTTTTTCAATTTTATCGATATAATCAACATTGTTGCTATCATCTACATTGTGAATATTATCAATATTATCAATATTATCAATTTTTTCGATTTTTGAAATTTTTTGAATTTTTCGAATTTTTTAAATTTTTTCGATTTTTTCGATATTATCAACATTGTTGCTATCATCAACATTGTGAATAATATCAATATTATCAATATTATCAATTTTATCGAATTTTGAAATTTTTGAATTTTTCGAATTTTTTCAATTTTTTCAATTTTATCGATATAATCAACATTGTTGCTATCATCTACATTGTGAATATTATCAATATTATCAATATTATCAATTTTATCGACTTTTGAAATTTTTTGAATTTTTCGAATTTTTTTAATTTTTTCAATTTTTTCGATATTATCAACATTGTTGCTATCATCTACATTGTGAATATTATCAATATTATCAATATTATCAGTTCTATCGATTTTTCAAATTTTTGAATTTTCCGAATTTTTTCCATTTTTTCCGTTTTTTCGATATTATCAACATTGTTTCTATCATCTCAATTGTTAATATTATAAATATTATCAATATTATCAATTTTATCGATTTTGAAATTTTTTGAATTTTTCGAATTTTTTCAATTTTTTCAATTTTTCGATATTATCAACATTGTTGCTATCATCTACATTGTGAATATTATCAATATTATCAATATTATCAATTTTATCGACTTTTGAAATTTTTGAATTTTTCGAATTTTTTCGAATTTTTTCAATTTTTTCAATTTTCTTGATATTATCAACATTGTTGCTATCATCTACATTGTGAATATTATCAATATTATCAATATTATCAATTTTATCGATTTTTGAAATTTTTGAATTTTTCGAATTTTTTCAATTTTTTCAATTTTTCAATTTTTTCGATATTTTCGATATTATCAACATTGTTGCTATCATCTACATTGTCAACACTATCAATATTATCAATTTTATCAATTTTATCGACTTTTGAAATTTTTTGAATTTTTCGAATTTTTTGAATTTTTTCAATTTTTTCGATATTATCAACATTGTTGCTATCATCTACATTGTGAATATTATCAATATTATCAATATTATCAATTTTATCGATTTTTGAAATTTTTTGAATTTTTCGAATTTTTTAATTTTTTCAATTTTTTCGATATATCAACATTGTTGCTATCATCTACATTGTGAATAATATCAATATTATCAATATTATCAATTTTATCGACTTTTGAAATTTTTTGAATTTTTCGAATTTTTTGAATTTTTTCAATTTTTTCGATATTATCAACATTGTTGCTATCATCTACATTGGGAATATATCAATATTATCAATATTATCAGTTTTATCGATTTTGAATTTTTGAATTTTCAATTTTTTGAATTTTTCGAATTTTTTCAATTTTTTCAATTTTTTCGATATTATCAACATTGTTGCTATCATCTACATTGGGAATATTATCAATATTATCAATATTATCAATTTTATCGATTTTGAAATTTTTTGAATTTTTCGAATTTTTTCAATTTTTTCAATTTTTTCGATATTGTCAACATTGTTGCTATCATCTACATTGTGAATATTATCAATATTATCAATATTATCAGTTTTATCGACTTTTGAAATTTTTTGAATTTTTCGAATTTTTTCAATTTTTTCAATTTCTTCGATATTATCAACACTGTTGCTATCATCTACATTGTGAATAATATCAATATTATTAATATTATCAATTTTATCGACTTTTGAAATTTTTTGATTTTTTCGAATTTTTTCAATTTTTTCAATTTTTTCGATATTATCAACATTGTTGCTATCATCTACATTGTGAATATTATAAATATTATCAATATTATCAATTTTTGAAATTTTTTGATTTTTTCAATTTTTTCAAAGTTATCGATATAATCAACATTGTTGCTATCATCTACATTGGGAATATTATCAATATTATCAATATTATCAATTTTCGATTTTGAAATTTTTGAATTTTTCGAATTTTTTAATTTTTTCAGTTTTTCGATATTATCAACATTGTAGCTATCATCTACATGTGAAATATTATCAATATCATCAATTTTATCAATTTTATCGACTTTTGAAATTTCTTGAATTTTTTGAATTTTTTGAATTTTTTCAATTTTTTCAATTTTTTCGATATTATCAACATTGTTGCTATCATCTACATTGTGAATATTATCAATATTATCAATTTTATCCATTTTATCGACTTTTGAAATTTTTTGAATTTTTCGAATTTTTTCAATTTCTTCAATTTTATCGATATAATCAACATTGTTGCTATCATCTACATTGTGAATATTATCAATATTATCAATATTATCAATTTTATCGACCTTTGAAATTTTTTGAATTTTTCGAATTTTTTCAATTTTTTCAATTTTTTCGATATATCAACATTGTTGCTATCATCTACATTGTGAATATTATCAATATTATCAATATTATCAATTTTGACGATTTTTGAAATTTTTGAATTTTTCGAATTTTTTCAATTTTTTCAATTTTTTCAATTTTTCAATCTTATCAACATTGTTGATATCATCTACATTGTGAATATTATCAATATTATCAATATTATCAATTTTATCGACTTTTGAAATTTTTTGAATTTTCCGAATTTTTTCAATTTTTTCAATTTTTTCGATATTATCGACATTGTTGCTATCATCAACATTGTGAATATTATTAATATTATCAATCTTATCAATTTTATCGACTTTTGAAATTTTTTGAATTTTCGAATTTTTTCAATTTTTTCAATTTTTTCGGTATAATCAACATTGTTGCTATCATCCACATTGTGAATATTATCAATATTATCAATATTATCAATATTATCGATTTTTGAAATATTTGGAATTTTTTGAATTTTCAGAATTTTCAATTTTTTCAATTTTTTCGATATTATCAACATTGTTGCTATCATCTACATTGTGAATATTATCAATATTATCAATATTATCAATTTTATCGATTTTGAATTTTTGAATTTTTCGAATTTTTTCAATTTTTTCAATTTTTGCGATATTATCAACATTGTTGCTATCATCTACATTGTCAATATTATCAATATTATCAATATTATCAATTTTATCGACTTTTGAAATTTTTTGAATTTTTCATTTTTTTCAATTTTTTCAATTTTATCGATATAATCAACATTGTTGCTATCATCTACATTGTCAATATTATCAATATTATCAATTTTATCAATTTTATCGACTTTTGAAATTTTTTGAATTCTTCGAATTTTTTCAATTTTTTCAATTTTTTCGATACTACCAACATTGTTGCTATCATCTACATTGGGAATATTATCAATATTATCAATATTACCAATTTTTTCGATTTTTGAAATTTTTTATTTTTTCAATTTTTTTCAATTTTTTCAATTTTTTCGATATTATCAACATTGTTGCTATCATCTACATTGGGAATATTATCAATATTATCAATATTATCAATTTTCGATTTGAATTTTTGAATTTTCGATTTTCAATTTTATTTTCGATATCAACATTGTTGCTATCATCTACATTGTGAATATATCAATATTATCAATTATCATTTTTCGATTTGAATTTTTGAATATTTCAATTTTTTCAATTTTTTCGATATTATCAACATTGTTGCTATCATCTACATTGGGAATATTATCAATATTATCAATATTATCAATTTTATCGACTTTTGAAATTTTTTGAATTTTTCGAATTTTTGCAATTTTTTCGCTTTTTTCGATATTATCAACATTGTTGCTATCATCTACATTGTGAATATTATCAATATTATCAATATTATCAATTTTGTCGATTTTTGAAATTTTTTGAATTTTTCGAATTTTTTGAATTTTTTCAATTTTTTCGATATTATCAACATTGTTGCTATCATCTACATTGTGAATATTATCAATATTATCAATATTATCAATTTTATCGACTTTTGAAATTTTTTGAATTTTTCGAATTTTTTGAATTTTCCGAATTTTTTCAATTTTTTCGATATTATCAACATTGTTGCTATCATCTACATTGTGAATATTATCAATATTATCAATATTATCAATTTTATCGATTTTTGAATTTTTTGAATTTTTCGAATTTTTTCAATTTTTTCAATTTTTTCAATTTTATCGATATAATCAACATTGTTGCTATCATCTACATTGTGAATATTATCAATATTATCAATATTATCAATTTTGTCGATTTTTGAAATTTTTTGAATTTTTCGAATTTTTTCAATTTTTTCGATATTATCAACATTGTTGCTATCATCTACATTGTGAATATTATCAATATTATCAATATTATCAATTTTATCGACTTTTGAAATTTTTTGAATTTTTCGAATTTTTGAAATTTTTGAAATTTTTTCGATATTATCAACATTGTTGCTATCATCTACATTGTCAATATTATCAATAATATCAATTTTATCCATTTTATCGACTTTTGAAATTTTTTGAATTTTTCGAATTTTTTCAATTTTTTCAATTTTTTCGATATTATCAAGATAGTTGCTATCATCAACATGGTGAATATTATCGATATTATCAATATTATCAATTTTATCGATATTATCGAATTTTTGAATTTTTTGAATTTTTTCAATTTTTTCAATTTTTTCAATTTTTTCAATTTTATCGATATAATCAACATTGTTGCTATCATCCACATTGGGAATATTATCAATATTATCAATATTATCAATTTTATCGACTTTTGAAATTTTTTGAATTTTTCGAATTTTTTGAATTTTTTCAATTTTTTCGATATTATCAACATTGTTGCTATCATCAAAATTGTGAATAATATCAATATTATCAATATTATCTATTTAATCGACTTTTGAAATTCTTTGAATTTTTTGAATTTTCCGAATTTTTTCAATTTTTTCAATTTTTTCGATATTATCAACATTGTTGCTATCATCAACATTGTGAATAATATCAATATTATCAATATTATCAATTTCGTCGATTTTTGAAATTTTTTGAATTTTTCGAATTTTTTCAATTTTTTCAATTTTTTCGATATTATCAACATTGTTGCTATCATCTACATTGTGAATATTATCAATATTATCAATATTATCAATTTTATCGACTTTTGAAATTTTTTGAATTTTTCGAATTTTTTGAATTTTTTCAATTTTTTCGATATTATCAACATTGTTGCTATCATCTACATTGAGAATATTATCAATATTATCAATATTATCAATTTTATCGACTTTTGAAATTGTTTGAATTTTTCGAATTTTTTCAATTTTTTCAATTTTATCGATATAATCAACATTGTTGCTATTATCTACATTGTCAATATTATTAATATATTCAATTTTATGAATTTTATCGAGTTTTGCAATTTTTTGAATTTTTCGAATTTTTTAATTTTTTCAGTTTTTTCGATATTATCAACATTGTAGCTATCATCTACATTGTGAATATTATCAATATTATCAATATTATCAATTTTATCGACTTTTGAAATTTTTTGAATTTTTCGAATTTTTTCAATTTTTTCAATTTATTCGATATTATCAACATTGTTGCTATCATCTACATTGTGAATATTATCAATATTATCAATATTATCAATTTTATCGACTTTTGAAATTTTTTGAATTTTTCGAATTTTTTGAATTTTTCGAATTTTTTCGATATTATCAACATTGTTGCTATCATCTACATTGTGAATAATATCAATATTATCAATATTATCAATTTTATCGACTTTTGAAATTTTTTGAATTTTTCGAATTTTTTGAATTTTTTCAATTTTTTCAATTTTTTCGATATTATCAACATTGTTGCTATCATCTACATTGTGAATATTATCAATATTATCAATATTATCAATTTTATCGATTTTTGAAATTTTTTGAATTTTTCGAATTTTTTCAATTTTTTCAATTTTTTCGATATTATCAACATTGTTGCTATCATCTACATTGTGAATATTATCAATATTATCAATATTATCAGTTTTATCGACTTGTGAAATTTTTTGAATTTTTCGAATTTTTTCAATTTTTTCAATTTTTTCGATATAATCAACATTGTTGCTATCATCTACATTGTGAATATTATCAATATTATCAATATTATCAATTTTGTCGATTTTTGAAATTTTTTGAATTTTTCGAATTTTTTAATTTTTTCAATTTTTTCGATATTATCAACATTGTTGCTATCATCTACATTGGGAATATTATCAATATTATCAATATTATCAATTTTATCGACTTTTGAAATTTTTTGAATTTTCCGAATTTTTTCAATTTTTTCAATTTTTTCGATATTATCAACATTGTTGCTATCATCTACATTGTGAATAATATCAATATTATCAATATTATCAATTTTATCGACTTTTGAAATTTTTGCAATTTTTTCAATTTTTTCGATATTATCAACATTGTTGCTATCATCTACATTGTGAATAATATCAATATTATCAATATTATCAATTTTATCGACTTTTGACATTTTTTGAATTTTTCGAATTTTTTCAATTTTTTCAATTTTTTCGATATTATCAACATTGTTGCTATCATCTACATTGTGAATATTATCAATATTATCAATATTATCAATTTTATCGACTTTTGAAATTTTTTGAATTTTTCGAATTTTTTCAATTTTTTCAATTTTTTCGATATAATCAACATTGTTGCTATCATCTACATTGTGAATAATATCAATATTATCAATATTATCAATTTTTCCGATTTTTGAAATTTTTTGACTTTTTTGAATTTTTCGAATTTTTTGAATTTTTTAATTTTTTCGATATTATCAACATTGTTGCTATCATCTACATTGTGAATATTATCAATATTATCAATATTATCAATTTTATCGACTTTTGAAATTTTTTGAATTTTTCGAATTTTTTGAATTTTTTCGATTTTTTCCATATTATCAACATTGTTGCTATCATCTACATTGTGAATATTATCAATATTATCAATATTATCAATTTTGTCGATTTTTGAAATTTTTTGAATTTTTCGAATTTTTTCAATTTTTTCAATTTTTTCGATATTATCAACATTGTTGCTATCATCTACATTGTGAATAATATCAATATTATCAATATTATCAATTTTATCGACTTTTGACATTTTTTGAATTTTTCGAATTTTTTGAATTTTTTCAATTTTTTCGATATTATCAACATTGTTGCTATCATCTACATTGTGAATATTATCAATATTATCAATATTATCAATTTTATCGACTTTTGAAATTTTTTGAATTTTTCGAATTTTTTCAATTTTTTCAATTTTTTCAATTTTTTCGATATTATCAACATTGTTGCTATCATCTACATTGTGAATATTATCAATATTATCAATATTATCAATTTTATCGACTTTTGAAATTTTTTGAATTTTTCGAATTTTTTGAATTTTTTCAATTTTTTCAATTTTTTCGATATTATCAACATTGTTGCTATCATCTACATTGTCAATATTATCAATATTATCAATTTTATCAATTTTATCGACTTTTGAATTTTTCGAATTTTTTGAATTTTCCGAATTTTTTCAATTTTTTCAATTTTTTCGATATAATCAACATTGTTGCTATCATCTACATTGTCAATATTATCAATATTATCAATTTTATCAATTTTATCGACTTTTGAAATTTTTTGAATTTTTCGAATTTTTTCAATTTTTTCAATTTTTTCGATATTATCAACATTGTTGCTATCATCTACATTGTGAATATTATCAATATTATCAATTTTTTCGACTTTTGAATTTTTTGAATTTTTCGAATTTTTTGAATTTTTTCGATTTTTTCGATATTATCAACATTGTTGCTATCATCTACATTGTGAATAATATCAATATTATCAATATTATCAATTTTATCGACTTTTGACATTTTTTGAATTTTTCGAATTTTTTGAATTTTTTCAATTTTTTCGATATTATCAACATTGTTGCTATCATCTACATTGTGAATATTATCAATATTATCAATATTATCAATTTTATCGACTTTTGAAATTTTTCGAATTTTTTGAATTTTTCGAATTTTTTCAATTTTTTCAATTTTTTCGATATTATCAACATTGTTGCTATCATCTACATTGTGAATAATATCAATATTATCAATATTATCAATTTTATCGACTGTTGAAATTTATTGAATTTTTCGAATTTTTTGAATTTTTTCAATTTTTCAATTTTTTCGATATTATCAACATTGTTGCTATCATCAACATTGTGAATGTTATCGATATTATCAACATTATCAATTTTATCGACTTTTGACATTTTTTGAATTTTTCGAATTTTTTGAAATTTCCGAATTTTTAATTTTTTCAATTTTTTCGATATTATCAACATTGTTGCTATCATCTACATTGTCAATATTATCAATATTATCAATATTATCAATTTTATCGACTTTTGAAATTTTTTGAATTTTTCGAATTTTTTGAATTTTTTCAATTTTTTCGATATTATCAACATTGTTGCTATCATCTACATTGTGAATAATATCAATATTATCAATATTATCAATTTTATCGACTTTTGACATTTTTTGAATTTTTCGAATTAATATTTCAATTTTTTCAATTTTTTCGATATTATCAACATTGTTGCTATCATCTACATTGGGAATATTATCAATATTATCAATATTATCAATTTTATCGACTTTTGAAATTTTTTGAATTTTTCGAATTTTTCGAATTTTTTCGATTTTTTCGATATTATCAACATTGTTGCTATCATCTACATTGTGAATATTATCAATATTATCAATATTATCAATTTTATCGACTTTTGAAATTTTTTGAATTTTTCGAATTTTTTGAATTTTTTCAATTTTTTCAATTTTTTCGATATTATCAACATTGTTGCTATCATCTACATTGTGAATATTATCAATATTATCAATATTATCAATTTTATCGACTTTTGAAATTTTTTGAATTTTTCGAAATTGTTCAATTTTTTCAATTTTTTCGATATTATCAACATTGTTGCTATCATCTACATTGTGAATATTATCAATATTATCAATATTATCAATTTTATCGACTTTTGAAATTTTTTGAATTTTTCGAATTTTTTGAATTTTCAATTTTTTCAATTTTTTCGATATTATCAACATTGTTGCTATCATCTACATTGTGAATATTATCAATATTATCAATATTATCAATTTTATCGACTTTTGAAATTTTTTGAATTTTTTGAATTTTTTCAATTTTTTCAATTTTTTCGATATTATCAACATTGTTGCTATCATCTACATTGTCAATATTATCAATATTATCAATTTTATCAATTTTGTCGACATTAGAAATTTTTTTAATTTTTCGAATTTTTTCAATTTTATCGATATAATCAACATTGTTGCTATCATCTACATTGTGAATATTATCAATATTATCAATATTATCAATTTTATCGACTTTTGAATTTTTTGAATTTTCCGAATTTTTTCAATTTTTTCAATTTTTTCGATATTATCAACATTGTTGCTATCATCTACATTGTGAATAATATCAATATTATCAATATTATCAATTTTATCGACTTTTGACATTTTTTGAATTTTCGAATTTTTTGAATTTTCGAATTTTTTCAATTTTTTCAATTTTTTCGATATTATCAACATTGTTGCTATCATCTACATTGTGAATATTATCAATATTATCAATATTATCAATTTTATCGACTTTTGAATTTTTTTGAATTTTTCGAATTTTTTGAATGTTTTCGATTTTTTCGATATTATCAACATTGTTGCTATCATCTACATTGTGAATATTATCAATATTATCAATATTATCATTTTTGTCAATTTTTGAAATTTTTTGAATTTTTCTAATTTTTTGAATTTTCCGAATGTTTAAAATTTTTCCAATTTTTTCGATATTATCAACATTGTTGCTATCATCAACATTGTGAATATTATCAATATTATCAATTTTATCGAGTTTTGAAATTTTTTGAATTTTTCGAATTTTTTCAATTTTTTCAATTTTTTCGATATTATCAACATTGTTGCTATCATCTACATTGTGAATAATATCAATATTATCAATATTATCAATTTTATCGACTTTTGAAATTTTTAATTTTTTGATTTTCCGAATTTTTTCAATTTTTTCAATTTTTTCGATATTATCAACATTGTTGCTATCATCAACATTGTGAATAATATCAATATTATCAATATTATCAATTTTATCGACTTTTGAAATTTTTGAATTTTCCGAATTTTTTCAATTTTTTCAATTTTTTCGATATTATCAACATTGTTGCTATCATCTACATTGTGAATAATATCAATATTATCAATATTATCAATTTTATCGACTTTTGAAATTTTTGAATTTTTCGAATTTTTTGAATTTTTTCAATTTTTTCAATTTTATCGATATTATCAACATTGTTGCTATCATCTACATTGTCAATATTATCAATATTATCAATATTATCAATTTTATCGACTTTTGAAATTTTTTGAATTTTTCGAATTTTTCGAATTTTTTCAATTTTTTCAATTTTATCGATATAATCAACATTGTTGCTATCATCTACATTGTGAATATTATCAATATTATCAATATTATCAATTTTATCGAATTTTGACATTTTTTGAATTTTTCGAATTTTTGAATTTTCGAATTTTTTCAATTTTTTCGATTTTTCCGATATTATCAACATTGTTGCTATCATCTACATTGGGAATATTATCAATATTATCAATATTATCAATTTTGTCGATTTTCGAAATTTTTTGATTTTTTTTTAATTTTTTCAATTTTTTCGATATTATCAACATTGTTGCTATCATCTACATTGTGACAGTTATCAATATTATCAATATTATCAATTTTATCGACTTTTGACATTTTTTGAATTTTTCGAATTTTTTTAATTTTTTTAATTTTTTTGAAGTATCAACATTGTTGCTATCATCTACATTGTGAATATTATCAATATTATCAATATTATCAATTTTATCGACTTTTGAAATTTTTTGAATTTTTTGAATTTTTTCAATTTTTTCAATTTTTTCGATATTATCAACATTGTTGCTATCATCTACATTGTGAAAATTATCAATATTATCAATATTATCGAATTTTGACATTTTTTGAATTTTTCGAATTTTTTGAATTTTCGAATTTTTTCAATTTTTTCAATTTTTTCGATATTATCAACATTGTTGCTATCATCTACATTGAGAATATTATCAATATTATCAATATTATCAATTTTATCGATTCTTGAAATTTTTTGAATTCTTCGAAATTTTTTTATTTTTTTTTAATTTTTTCAATTTTTTCGATATTATCAACATTGTTGCTATCATCACCATTGTGAATATTATCAATATTATCAATATTATCAATTTTGTCGATTTTTGAAATTTTTTGAATTTTCGAATTTCTTCAATTTTTTCAATTTTATCGATATAATCAACATTGTTGCTATCATCTACATTGTGTATATTATCAATATTATCAATATTATCAATTTTATCGACTTTTGAAATTTTTTGAATTTTTCGAATTTTTTGAATTTTTTCAATTTTTTCGATATTATCAACATTGTTGCTATCATCTACATTGTGAATATTATCAATATTATCAATATTATCAATTTTATCGACTTTTGAAATTTTTTGAATTTTTCGAATTTTTTGAATTTTTTCAATTTTTTCGGTATAATCAACATTGTTGCTATCATCTACATTGGGAATATTATCAATATTATCAATATTATCAATTTTATCGACTTTTGAAATTTTTTGAATTTTTTCAATTTTTTTCAATTTTTTCAATTTTATCGATATAATCAACATTGTTGCTATCATCTACATTGTGAATATTCTCAATATTAGCAATATTATCAATTTTATCGACCTTTGAAATTTTTTGAATTTTTCGAATTTTTTCAATTTTTTCCATTTTTCCGATATTATGAACATTGTTCCTATCATCTACATTGTGAATATTATCAATATTATCAATATAATCAATTTTGTCGATTTTTGAAATTTTTGGGATTTTCCGAATTTTTTCAATTTTTTCAATCTTATCGATATTATCAACATTGTTCCTATTATCTACATTGTCAATACTATCAATATTATCAATTTTATCCATTTTATCGACTTTTGAAATTTTTGGAATTTTTCGAATTTTTTAATTTTTTCAATTTTATCGATATTATCAACATTGTTCCTATTATCTACATTGTGAATATTATCAATATTATCAATTTTATCAATTTTATCGACTTTTGAAATTTTTTGAATTTTCCGAATTTTTTCAATTTTTTCAATTTTTTCGATATTATCGACATTGTTGCTATCATCAACATTGTGAATATTATTAATATTATCAATCTTATCAATTTTATCGACTTTTGAAATTTTTTGAATTTTCGAATTTTTTGAATTTTTTCAATTTTTTCAGATATAATCAACATTGTTGCTATCATCTACATTGTGAATATTATCAATATTATCAATATTATCAATTTTATCGACTTTTGAAATTTTTGGAATTTTTCGAATTTTTTTGAATTTTTCGGAAGTATCAACATTGTTGCTATCATCTACATTGTGAATAATATCAATATTATCAATATTATCAATTTTATCGAATTTTTCGAATTTTTTGAATTTTCCGAATATTTCAATTTTTTCAATTTTTTCGATATTATCAACATTGTTGCTATCATCTACATTGAGAATATTATCAATATTATCAATATTATCATTTTTATCGATTTTCAGAATTTTTCAAATTTTTTCAATTTTTTCAATTTTATCGATATAATCAACATTGTTGCTATCATCTACATTGTGAATATTATCAATATTATCAATATTATCAATTTTATCGACTTTTGAAATTTTTTGAATTTTTCGAATTTTTTCAATTTCTTCAATTTTATCGATATAATCAACATTGTTGCTATCATCTACATTGTGAATATTATCAATATTATCAATATTATCAATTTTATCGACTTTTGAAATTTTTTGAATTTTTCGAATTTTTTCAATTTTTTCAATTTTTTCGATATTATCAACATTGTTGCTATCATCTACATTGTGAATAATATCAATATTATCAATATTATCAATTTTATCGACTTTTGAAATTTTTTGAATTTTTCGAATTTTTTGAATTTCCGAATTTTTCTTTTTTTTCAATTTTTTCGATATTATCAACATTGTTGCTATCATCTACATTGTGAATATTATCAATATTATCAATATTATCAATTTTATCGACTTTTGACATTTTTTGAATTTTTCGAATTTTTTTTATTTTCCGAATTTTTTCAATTTTTTCAATTTTTTCGATATAATCAACATTGTTGCTATCATCTACATTGTCAATATTATCAATATTATCAATATTATCAATTTTATCGACTTTTGAAATTTTTTGAATTTTTCGAATTTTTGAATTTTCGAATTTTTTCAATTTTTTCAATTTTTTCGATATTATCAACATTGTTGCTATCATCTACATTGTGAATATTATCAATATTATCAATATTATCAGTTTTATCGATTTTTGAATTTTTTGAATTTTTCGAATTTTTTTAATTTTTTTCGATTTTTTCGATATTATCAACATTGTTGCTTTCATCTACATTGGAAATATTATCAATATTGTCAATTTTGTCAATTTTATCGACTTTTGAAATTTTTTTAATTTTTTTAATTTTTTCGATATTATCAACATTGTTGCTATCATCTACATTGTCAATATTATCAATATTATCAATTTTATCAACTTTATCGACTTTTGAAATTTTTTGAATTTTTCGAATTTTTTGAATTTTCTCAATTTTTTCGGTAGTATCAACATTGGTGTTATCAGCTACATTGTGAATATTATCAATATTATCAATATTATCAATTTTATCGACTTTTGACATTTTCTGAATTTTTCGAATTTTTTGAATTTTCCGAATTTTCAATTTTTTCAATTTTTTCGATATTATCAACATTGTTGCTATCATCTACATTGTGAATATTATCAATATTATCAATATTATCAATTTTATCGACTTTTGAAATTTTTTGAATTTTTCGAAATTTTTCAATTTTTTCAATTTTTTCGATATTATCAACATTGTTGCTATCATCTACATTGTGAATATTATCAATATTATCAATATTATCAATTTTGTCGATTTTTGAAATTTTTTGAATTTTTCGAATTTTTTCGATATTATCAACATTGTTGCTATCATCTACATTGTGAATAATATCAATATTATCAATTTTATCGACTTTTGACATTTTTTGAATTTTTCGAATTTTTCGAATTTTTCGAATTTTTTCAATTTTTTCGATATTATCAACATTGTTGCTATCATCTACATTGTGAATATTATCAATATTATCAATATTATCAATTTTATCGACTTTTGAAATTTTTTGAATTTTTCGAATTTTTTCAATTTTTTCAATTTTTTCGATATTATCAACATTGTTGCTATCATCTACATTGTGAATAATATCAATATTATCAATATTATCAATTTTATCGACTTTTGAAATTTTTTGAATTTTTCGAATTTTTTGAATTTTTTCAATTTTTTCGATATTATCAACATTGTTGCTATCATCTACATTGTGAATATTATCAATATTATCAATATTATCAATTTTATCGACTTTTGACATTTTTTGAATTTTTCGAATTGTCCGAATTTTCCGAATTTTTTCAATTTTTTCAATTTTTTCGATATTATCAACATTGTTGCTATCATCTACATTGTGAATATTATCAATATTATCAATATTATCAATTTTATCGACTTTTGAAATTTTTTGAATTTTTCGAATTTTTTGAATTTTGCGAATTTTCAATTTTTTCAATTTTTTCGATATTATCAACATTGTTGCTATCATCTACATTGTGAATATTATCAATATTATCAATATTATCAATTTTATCGACTTTTGAAATTTTTTCAATTTTTCGAATTTTTTAATTTTCGAATTTTTTCAATTTTTTCAATTTTATCGATATAATCAACATTGTTGCTATCATCTACATTGTCAATATTATCAATATTATCAATATTATCAATTTTATCGACTTTTGAAATTTTTTGAATTTTTCGAATTTTTTCAATTTTTTCGATTTTTTCGATATTATCAACATTGTTGCTATCATCTACATTGGGAATATTATCAATATTATCAATATTATCAATTTTATCGACTTTTGAAATTTTTTGAATTTTTCGAATTTTTTGAATTTTTTCAATTTTTTCGATATTATCAACATTGTTGCTATCATCTACATTGGGAATATTATCAATATTATCAATATTATCAATTTTATCGATTTTTGAAATTTTTTGAATTTTTCGAATTTTTTCAATTTTTTCAATTTTTTCGATATTATCAACATTGTTGCTATCATCTACATTGTGAATAATATCAATATTATCAATATTATCAATTTTATCGACTTTTGAAATTTTTTGAATTTTTCGAATTTTTTGAATTTTCCGAATTTTTCAAATTTTTTCAATTTTTTCGATATTATCAACATTGTTGCTATCATCTACATTGTGAATATTATCAATATTATCAATATTATCAATTTTATCGACTTTTCAAATTTTTTGAATTTTTCGAATTTTTTCAATTTTTTCGATATTATCAACATTGTTGCTATCATCTATATTGGGAATATTATCAATATAATCAATATTATCAATTTTATCGACTTTTGAAATTTTTTGAATTTTTCGAATTTTTTCAATTTTTACCATTTTTTCGATACTATCAACATTGTTGCTATCATCTACATTGTGAATATTATCAATATTATCAATATTATCAATTTTATCGACTTTTGAAATTTTTTGAATTTTTCGAATTTTTTCGATTTTTTCGATATTATCAACATTGTTGCTATCATCTACATTGTGAATATTATCAATATTATCAATATTATCAATTTTATCGACTTTTGAAATTTTTTGAATTTTTCGAATTTTTTGAATTTTCCGAATTTTCAATTTTTTCAATTTTTTCGATATTATCAACATTGTTGCTATCATCTACATTGTGAATATTATCAATATTATCAATATTATCAATTTTATCGACTTTTGAAATTTTTTGAATTTTTCGAATTTTATTAATTTTTCGAATTTTTTCAATTTTTTCAATTTCTTGATTTTATAAACATTGTTGCTATCATCTACATTGTCAATATTATCAATATTATCAATTTTATCAATTTTATCGAGTTTTGACATTTTTTGAATTTTCCGAATTTTTCCAATTTTTTCAATTTTTTCAATTTTTTCGATATTATCAACATTGTTGCTATCATCTACATTGTGAATATTATCAATATTATCAATATTATCAATTTTATCGACTTTTGAAATTTTTTGAATTTTTCGAATTTTTTCAATTTTTTCAATTTTTTCGATATTATCAACATTGTTGCTATCATCTACATTGTCAATATTATCAATATTATCAATATTATCAATTTTGTCGATTTTTGAAATTTTTTGAATTTTCGAATTTTTTCAATTTTTTCAATTTTTTCGATATTATCAACATTGTTGCTATCATCTACATTGGGAATATTATCAATATTATCAATATTATCAATTTTATCGACTTTTGAAATTTTTTGAATTTTTCGAATTTTTTGAATTTTCCGAATTTTTTCAATTTTTTCGATATTATCAACATTGTTGCTATCATCTACATTGGGAATATTATCAATATTATCAATATTATCAATTTTATCGACTTTTGAAATTTTTTGAATTTTTCGAATTTTTTCAATTTTTTCAATTTTTTCGATATTATCAACATTGTTGCTATCATCTACATTGTGAATAATATCAATATTATCAATATTATCAATTTTATCGACTTTTGAAATTTTTTGAATTTTTCGAATTTTTTTAATTTTCCGAATTTTTTCAATTTTTTCAATTTTTTCGATATTATCAACATTGTTGCTATCATCTACATTGGGAATATTATCAATATTATCAATATTATCAATTTTATCGATTTTTGAAATTTTTTGAATTTTTCGAATTTTTTCAATTTTTTCAATTTTTTCGATATTATCAACATTGTTGCTATCATCTACATTGGGAATATTATCAATATTATCAATATTATCAATTTTATCGACTTTTGAAATTTTTTGAATTTTTCGAATTTTTTGAATTTTCCGAATTTTTCAATTTTTTCAATTTTTTCGATATTATCAACATTGTTGCTATCATCTACATTGGGAATATTATCAATATTATCAATATTATCAATTTTATCGACTTTTGAAATTTTTTGAATTTTTCGAATATTTTAATTTTTTTAATTTTTCGATATTATCAACATTGTTGCTATCATCTACATTGGGAATATTATCAATATTATCAATATTATCAATTTTATCGACTTTTGAAATTTTTTGAATTTTTCGAATTTTTTGAATTTTTCGAATTTTTTCAATTTTTTCGATATTATCAACATTGTTGCTATCATCTACATTGGGAATATTATCAATATTATCAATATTATCCGTTTCATCGATTTTTTGAATTTTTTGAAATTTTTCAATTTTTTCGATATTATCAACATTGTTGCTATCATCTACATTGTCAATATTATCAATATTATCAATATTATCAATTTTATCGACTTTTGAAATTTTTTGAATTTTTCGAATTTTTTCAATTTTTTCAATTTTATCGATATTATCAACATTGTTGCTATCATCTACATTGTGAATAATATCAATATTATCAATATTATCAATTTTATCGACTTTTGAAATTTTTTGAATTTTTCGAAATTTTCGAATTTTTTCAATTTTTTTGGAAGTATCACCATTGTTGCTATCATCTACATTGTGAATATTATCAATATTATCAATATTATCAATTTTATCGACTTTTGAAATTTTTTGAATTTTTCGAATTTTTTGAATTTTTTGAATTTTTTCGATATTATCAACATTGTTGCTATCATCTACATTGGGAATAATATCAATACTATCAATATTATCAATTTTATCGACTTTTGAAATTGTTTGAATTTTTCGAATCTTTTGAAATTTTCGAATTTTTTCAATTTTTTCGATATTATCAACATTGTTGCTATCATCTACATTGTGAATATTATCAATATTATCAATATTATCAATTTTATCGACTTTTGAAATTTTTTGAATTTTTCGAATTTTTTGTATTTTCCGAATTTTTAAAATTTTTTCGATAGTATCAACATTGTTGCTATCATCTACATTGGGAATATTATTAATATAATCATTATTATCAATTTTATCGACTTTTGAAATTTTTTGAATTTTCCGAATTTTTTCAATTTTTTCAATTTTTTCAATTTTATCGATATAATCAACATTGTTGCTATCATCTACATTGTGTATATTGTCAATATTATCAATATTATCAATTTTGTCGATTTTTGAAATTTTTTGAATTTTTCGAATTTTTGAATTTTCGAATTTTTTCAATTTTTTCGATATTATCAACATTGTTGCTATCATCTACATTGTGAATATTATCAATATTATCAATATTATCAATTTTATCGACTTTTGAAATTTTTTAAATTTTTTCAATTTTGTCGATATTATCAACATTGTTGCTATCATCTACATTGGGAATATTATCAATATTATCAATATTATCAATTTTGTCGATTTTTGAAATTTTTTGAATTTTTCGATTTTTTCGAATTTTTTGAATTTTTTCGATATTATCAACATTGTTGCTATCATCTACATTGTGAATAATATCAATATTATCAATATTATCAATTTTATCGACTTTTGAAATTTTTTGAATTTTTCGAATTTTTCGAATTTTTGAATTTTTTCGATATTATCAACATTGTTGCTATCATCTACATTGTGAATATTATCAATATTATCAATATTATCAATTTTATCGACTTTTGAAATTTTTTGAATTTTTCGAATTTTTTGAATTTTCCGAATTTTTTCAATTTTTTCGATATTATCAACATTGTTGCTATCATCTACATTGTGAATAATATCAATATTATCAATATTATCAATTTTATCGACTTTTGAAATTTTTTGAATTTTTCGAATTTTTTGAATTTTTTCAATTTTTTCGATATTATCAACATTGTTGCTATCATCTACATTGGGAATATTATCAATATTATCAATATTATCAATTTTATCGACTTTTGAAATTTTTTGAATTTTTCGAATTTTTTAAGTTTTTTGTTTTTTTTCGATATTATCAACATTGTTGCTATCATCTACATTGTGAATATTATCAATATTATCAATATTATCAATTTTGTCGATTTTTGAAATTTTTTGAATTTTTCGAATTTTTTCGAAGATATTATCAACATTGTTGCTATCATCTACATTGGGAATATTATCAATATTATCAATATTATCAATTTTATCGACTTTTGAAATTTTTTGAATTTTTCGAATTTTTTGAATTTTCCGAATTTTTTCAATTTTTTCAATTTTTTCGATATTATCAACATTGTTGCTATCATCTACATTGGGAATATTATCAATATTATCAATATTATCAATTTTATCGACTTTTGAAATTTTTTGACTTTTTCGAATTTTTGGCATTTTTTGAATTTTTTCGGTAGTATCAACATTGTTGCTATCATCTACATTGTGAATAATATCAATATTATCAATATTATCAATTTTATCGACTTTTCAAATTTTTTGAATTTTTCGAATTTTTTGAATTTTCCGAATTTTTTCAATTTTTTCGATATTATCAACATTGTTGCTATCATCTACATTGGGAATATTATCAATATTATCAATATTATCAATTTTATCGACTTTTGAAATTTTTTGAATTTTTCGAATTTTTTGAATTTTTTCAATTTTTTCGATATTATCAACATTGTTGCTATCATCTACATTGGGAATATTATCAATATTATCAATATTATCAATTTTATCGACTTTTCAAATTTTTTGAATTTTTCGAATTTTTTGAATTTTCCGAATTTTTTCAATTTTTTCGATATTATCAACATTGTTGCTATCATCTACATTGGGAATATTATCAATATAATCAATATTATCAATTTTATCGACTTTTGAAATTTTTTGAATTTTTCGAATTTTTTGAATTTTTTCAATTTTTTCGATATTATCAACATTGTTGCTATCATCTACATTGTGAATGTTATCAATATTATCAATTTTATCGAATTTTGAAATTTTTTTAATTTTTTAGATTTTTTCAATTTTTTCAATTTTTTCGATATTATCAACATTGTTGCTATCATCTACATTGGGAATATTATCAATATTATCAATATTATCAATTTTATCGACTTTTGAAATTTTTTGAATTTTTCGAATTTTTTCAATTTTTTCAATTTTTTCGATATTATCAACATTGTTGCTATCATCTACATTGTGAATAATATCAATATTATCAATATTATCAATTTTATCGACTTTTGAAATTTTTTGAATTTTTCGAATTTTTTGAATTTTCCGAATTTTTTCAATTTTTTCGATATTATCAACATTGTTGCTATCATCTACATTGGGAATATTATCAATATTATCAATATTATCAATTTTGTCGATTTTTGAAATTTTTTGAATTCTTCGAATTTTTTCAATTTTTTCAATTTTTTCGATATTATCAACATTGTTGCTATCATCTACATTGGGAATATTATCAATATTATCAATATTATCAATTTTATCGACTTTTGAAATTTTTTGAATTTTTCGAATTTTTTGAATTTTCCGAATTTTTTCAATTTTTTCGATATTATCAACATTGTTGCTATCATCTACATTGTGAATATTATCAATATTATCAATATTATCAATTTTATCGACTTTTGAAATTTTTTGAATTTTTCGAATTTCTGAATTTTCCGAATTTTTTCAATTTTTTCGATATTATCAACATTGTTGCTATCATCTACATTGTGAATATTATCAATATTATCAATATTATCAATTTTATCGACTTTTGAAATTTTTTGAATTTTTCGAATTTTTTGAATTTTTTGAATTTTTTCGGAAGTATCAACATTGTTGCTATCATCTACATTGTGAATAATATCAATATTATCAATATTATCAATTTTATCGACTTTTGAAATTTTTTGAATTTTTCGAATTTTTTCAATTTTTTCAATTTTTCAATTTTTTCGATATTATCAACATTGTTGCTATCATCTACATTGTGAATATTATCAATATTATCAATATTATCAATTTTATCGACTTTTGAAATTTTTTGAATTTTTCGAATTTTAAAAATTTTTTTCGATATTATCAACATTGTTGTTATCATCTACATTG
>JASVEB010000018.1:1562647-1576314 GCA_036983795.1 Megachile lagopoda
CCCCCCCCCCCCCCCCCCCCCCCCCCCCCCCCCCCCACCCCCCCCCCCCCCCCCCCCCCCCCCCCCCCCCCCCCCCCCCCCCCACCCCCCCCCCCCCCCCCCCCCCCCCCCCCCCCCCCCCCCCCCCCCCCCCCCCCCACCCCCCCCCCCCCCCCCCCCCCCCCCCCCCCCCCCCACCCCCCCCCCCCCCCCCCCCCCCCCCCCCCCCCCCCCCCCCCCCCCCCCCCCCCCCCCCCCCCCCCCCCCCCCCCCCCCCCCCCCCCCCCCCCCCCCCCCCCCCCCCCCCCCCCCCCCCCCCCCCCCCCCCCCCCCCCCCCCCCCCCCCCCCCCCCCACCCCCCCCCCCCCCCCCCCCCCCCCCCCCCCCCCCCCCCCCCCCCCCCCCCCACCCCCCCCCCCCCCCCCCCCCCCCCCCCCCCCCCCCCCACCCCCCCCCCCCCCCCCCCCCCCCCCCCCCCCCCCCCCCCCCCCCCCCCACCCCCCCCCCCCCCCCCCCCCCCCCCCCCCCCCCCCCCCCCCCCCCCCCCCCCCCCCCCCCCCCCCCCCCCCCCCCCCCCCCCACCCCCCCCCCCCCCCCCCCCCCCCCCCCCCCCCCCCCCACCCCCCCCCCCCCCCCCCCCCCCCCCCCCCCCCCCCCCCCCCCCCCCCCCCCCCCCCCACCCCCCCCCCCCCCCCCCCCCCACCCCCCCCCCCCCCCCCCCCCCCCCCCCCCCCCCCCCCCCCCCCCCCCCCCCCCCCCCCCCACCCCCCCCCCCCCCCCCCCCCCCCCCCCCCCCCCCCCCCCCCCACCCCCCCCCCCCCCACCCCCCCCCCCCCCCCCCCCCCCCCCCCCCCCCCCCCCCCCCCCCCCCCCCCCCCCCCCCCCCCCCCCCCCCCCCCCCCCCCCCCCCCCCCCCCCCACCCCCCCCCCCCCCCCCCCCCCCCCCCCCCCCCCCCCCCCCCCACCCCCCCCCCCCCCCCCCCCCCCCCCCCCCCCCCCCCCCCCCCCACCCCCCCCCCCCCCCCCCCCCCCCCCCCCCACCCCCCCCCCCCCCCCCCCCCCCCCCCCCCCCCCCCCCCCCCCCCCCCCCCCCCCCCCCCCCCCCCCCCCCCCCCCCCCCCCCCCCCCACCCCCCCCCCCCCCCCCCCCCCCCCCCCCCCCCCCCCCCCCCCACCCCCCCCCCCCCCCCCCCCCCCCCCCCCCCCCCCCCCCCCCCCACCCCCCCCCCCCCCCCCCCCCCCCCCCCCCCCCCCCCCCACCCCCCCCCCCCCCCCCCCCCCCCCCCCCCCCCCCCCCCCCCCCCCCCCCCCCCCCCCCCCACCCCCCCCCCCCCCCCCCCCCCCACCCCCCCCCCCCCCCCCCCCCCCCCCCCCCCCCCCCCCCCACCCCCCCCCCCCCCCCCCCCCCCCCACCCCCCCCCCCCCCCCCCCCCCCCCCCCCCCCCCCCCCCCCCCCCCCCCCCCCCCCCCCCCCCCCCCCCCCCCCCCCCCCCCCCCCCCCCCCCCCCCCCCCCCCCACCCCCCCCCCCCCCCCCCCCCCCCCCCCCCCCCACCCCCCCCCCCCCCCCCCCCCCCCCCCCCCCCCCCCCCCCCCCCCCCACCCCCCCCCCCCCCCCCCCCCCCCACCCCCCCCCCCCCCCCCCCCCCCCCCCCCCCCCCCCCCCCCCCCCCCACCCCCCCCCCCCCCCCCCCCCCCCCCCCCCCCCCCCCCCCCCCCCCCCCCCCCCCCCCCCCCCCCCCCACCCCCCCCCCCCCCCCCCCCCCCCCCCCCCCCCCCCCCCCCCCCCCCCCCCCCCCCCCCCCCCCCCCCCCCCCCCCCCCCCCCCCCCCCCCCCCCCCCCCCCCCCCCCCCCCCCCCCCCCCCCCCCCCCCCCCCCCCCCCCCCCCCCCCCACCCCCCCCCCCCCCCCCCCCCCCCCCCCCCCCCCCCCCCCCCCCCACCCCCCCCCCCCCCCCCCCCCCCCCCCCCCCACCCCCCCCCCCCCCCCCCCCCCCCCCCCCCCCCCCCACCCCCCCCCCCCCCCCCCCCCCCCCCCCCCCCCCCCCCCCCCCCCCCCCCCCCCCCCCCCCCCCACCCCCCCCCCCCCCCCCCCCCCCCCCCCCCCCCCCCCCCCCCCCCCCCCCCCCCCCCCCCCCCCCCCCCCCCCACCCCCCCCCCCCCCCCCCCCCACCCCCCCCCCCCCCCCCCCCCCACCCCCCCCCCCCCCCCCCCCCCCCCCCCCCCCCCCCCCCCCCCCCCCCCCCCCCCCCCCCCCCCCCCCCCCCCCCCCCCACCCCCCCCCCCCCCCCCCCCCCCCCCCCCCCCCCCCCCCCCCCCCCCCCCCCCCCCCCCCCCCCCCCCCCCCCCCCCCCCCCCCCCCCCCCCCCCCCCCCCCCCCCCCCCACCCCCCCCCCCCCCCCCCCCCCCCCCCCCCCCCCCCCCCCCCCCCCCCCCCCCCCCCCCCCCCCCCCCCCCCCCCCCCCCCCCCCACCCCCCCCCCCCCCCCCCCCCCCCCCCCCCCCCCCCCCCCCCCCCCCCCCCCCCCACCCCCCCCCCCCCCCCCCCCCCCCCCACCCCCCCCCCCCCCCCCCCCCCCCCCCCCCCCCCCCCCCCCCCCCCCCCCCCCCCCCCCCCCACCCCCCCCCCCCCCCCCCCCCCCCCCCCCCCCCCACCCCCCCCCCCCCCCCCCCCCCCCCCCCCCCCCCCCCCCCCCCCCCCCCCCCCCCCCCCCCCCCCCCCCCCCCCCCCCCCCCCCCCCCCCCCCCCCCCCCCCCCCCCCCCCCCCCCCCCCCCCCCCCCCCCCCCCCCCCCCCCCCCCCCCCCCCCCCCCCCCCCCCCCCCCCCCCCCCCCCCCCCCCCCACCCCCCCCCCCCCCCCCCCCCCCCCCCCCCCCCCCCCCCCCCCCCCCCCCCCCCCCCCCCCCCACCCCCCCCCCCCCCCCCCCCCCCCCCCCCCCCCCCCCCCCCCCCCCCCCCCCCCCCCCCCCCCCCCCCCCCCCCCCCCCCCACCCCCCCCCCCCCCCCCCCCCCCCCCCCCCCCCCCCCCCCCCCCCCCCCCCCCCCACCCCCCCCCCCCCCCCCCCCCCCCCCCCCCCCCCCCCCCCCCCCCCCCCCCCCCCCCCCCACCCCCCCCCCCCCCCCCCCCCCCCCCCCCCCCCCCCCCCCCCCCCCCCCCCCCCCCCCCCCCCCCCCCCCCACCCCCCCCCCCCCCCCCCCCCCCCCCCCCCCCCCCCCCCCCCCCCCCCCCCCCCCCCCCCCCCCCCCCCCCCCCCCCCCCACCCCCCCCCCCCCCCCCCCCCCCCCCCCCCCCCCCCCCCCCCCCCCCCCCCCCCCCCCCCCCCCCCCCCCCCCCCCCCCCCCCCCACCCCCCCCCCCCCCCCCCCCCCCCCCCCCCCCCCCACCCCCCCCCCCCCCCCCCCCCCCCCCCCCCCCCCCCCCCCCCCCCCCCCCCCCCCCCCCCCCCCCACCCCCCCCCCCCCCCCCCCCCCCCCCCCCCCCCCCCCCCCCCCCCCCCCCCCCCCCCCCCCCCCCCCCCCCCCCCCCCACCCCCCCCCCCCCCCCCCCCCCCCCCACCCCCCCCCCCCCCCCCCCCCCCCCCCCCCCCCCCCCCCCCCCCCCCCCCCCCCCCCCCCCCCCCCCCCCCCCCCCCCACCCCCCCCCCCCCCCCCCCCCCCCCCCCCCCCCCCCCCCCCCCCCCCCCCCCCCCCACCCCCCCCCCCCCCCCCCCCCCCCCCCCCCCCCCCCCCCCCCCCCCCCCCCCCCCCCCCCCCCCACCCCCCCCCCCCCCCCCCCCCCCCCCCCCCCCCCCCCCCCCCCCCCCCCCCCCCCCCCCCCCCCCCCCCCCACCCCCCCCCCCCCCCCCCCCCCCCCCCCCCCCCCCCCCCCCCCCCCCCCCCCCCCCCCCCCCCCCCCCCCCCCCCCCCCCCCCCCACCCCCCCCCCCCCCCCCCCCCCCCCCCCCCCCCCCCCCACCCCCCCCCCCCCCCCCCCCCCCCCCCCCCCCCCCCCCACCCCCCCCCCCCCCCCCCCCCCCCCCCCCCCCCCCCCCCCCCCCCCCCCCCCCCCCCCCCCCCCCCCCCCCCCCCCCCCCCCCCCCCCCCCCCCCCCCCCCCCCCCCCCCCCCCCCCCCCACCCCCCCCCCCCCCCCCACCCCCCCCCCCCCCCCCCCCCCCCCCCCCCCCCCCCCCCCCCCCCCCCCCCCCCCCCCCCCCCCCCCCCCCCCCCCCCCCCCCCCCCCCCCCCCCCCCCCCCCCCCCCCCCCCCCCCCCCCCCCCCCCCCCCCCCCCCCCCCCCCCCCCCCCCCCCCCCCCCCCCACCCCCCCCCCCCCCCCCCCCCCCCCCCCCCCCCCCCCCCCCCCCCCCCCCCCCCCCCCCCCCCCCCCCCCCCCCCCCACCCCCCCCCCCCCCCCCCCCCCCCCCCCCCCCCCCCCCCCCCCCCCCCCCCCCCCCCCCCCCCCCCCACCCCCCCCCCCCCCCCCCCCCCCCCCCCCCCCCCCCCCCCCCCCCCCCCCCCCCCCCCCCCCCCCCCCCCCCCCCCCCCCCCCCCCCCCCCCCCCACCCCCCCCCCCCCCCCCCCCCCCCCCCCCCCCCCCCCCCCCCCCCCCCCCCCCCCCCCCCCCCCCCCCCCCCCCCCCCCCCCCCCCCCCCCCCCCCCCCCCCCCACCCCCCCCCCCCCCCCCCCCCCCCCCCCCCCCCCCCCCCCCCCCCCCCCCCCCCCCCCCCCCCCCCCCCCCCCCCCCCCCCCCCCCCCCCCCCCCCCCCCCCCCCCCCCCCCCCCCCCCCCCCACCCCCCCCCCCCCCCCCCCCCCCCCCCCCCCCCCCCCCCCCCCCCCCCCACCCCCCCCCCCCCCCCCCCCCCCCCCCCCCCCCCCCCCCCCCCCCCCCCCCCCCCCCCCCCCCCCCCCCCCCCCCCCCCCCCCCCCCCCCCCCCCCCCCCCCCCCCCCCCCCCCCCCCCCCCACCCCCCCCCCCCCCCCCCCCCCCCCCCCCCCCCCCCCCCCCCCCCCCCCCCCCCCCCCCCCCCCACCCCCCCCCCCCCCCCCCCCCCCCCCCCCCCCCCCCCCCCCCCCCCCCCCCCCCCCCCCCCCCCCCCCCCCCCCCCCCCCACCCCCCCCCCCCCCCCCCCCCCCCCCCCCCCCCCCCCCCCCCCCCCCCCCCCCCCCACCCCCCCCCCCCCCCCCCCCCCCCCCCCCCCCCCCCCCCCCCCCCCCCCCCCCCCCCCCCCCCCCCCCCCCCCACCCCCCCCCCCCCCCCCCCCCCCCCCCCCCCCCCCCCCCCCCCCCCCCCCCCCCCCCCCCCCCCCCCCCCCCCCCCCCCCACCCCCCCCCCCCCCCCCCCCCCCCCCCCCCCCCCCCCCCCCCCCCCCCCCCCCCCCCCCCCCCCCCCCCCCCCCCCCCCCCCCCCCCCCCCCCCCCCCCCCCCCCCCACCCCCCCCCCCCCCCCCCCCCCCCCCCCCCCCCCCCCCCCCCCCCCCCCCCCCCCCCCCCCCCCCCCCCCCCCCCCCCCCCCCCCCCCCCCCCCCCCCCCCCCCCCCCCCCCCCCCCCCCCCCCCCCCCCCCCCCCCCCCCCCCCCCCCCCCCCCCCCCCCCCCCCCCCACCCCCCCCCCCCCCCCCCCCCCCCCCCCCCCCCCCCCCCCCCCCCCCCCCCCCCCCCCCCCCCCCCCCCCCCCCCCCCCCCCCCCCCCCCCCCCCCCCCCCCCCCCCCCCCCCCCCCCCCCCCCCCCCCCCCCCCCCCCCCCCCCCCCCCCCCCCCCCCCCCCCCCCCCCCCCCCCCCCCCCCCCCCCCCCCCCCCCCCCCCCCCCCACCCCCCCCCCCCCCCCCCCCCCCCCCCCCCCCCCCCCCCCCCCCCCCCCCCCCCCCCCCCCCCCCCCCCCCCCCCCACCCCCCCCCCCCCCCCCCCCCCCCCCCCCCCCCCCCCCCCCCCCCCCCCCCCCCCCCCCCCCCCCCCCCCCCCCCCCCCCCCCCCCCCCCCCCCCCCCCCCCCCCCCCCCCCCCCCCCCCCCCCACCCCCCCCCCCCCCCCCCCCCCCCCCCCCCCCCCCCCCCCCCCCCCCCCCCCCCCCCCCCCCCCCCCCCCCCCCCCCCCCCCCCCCCCCCCCCCCCCCCCCCCCCCCCCCCCCCCCACCCCCCCCCCCCCCCCCCCCCCCCCCCCCCCCCCCCCCCCCCCCCCCCCCCACCCCCCCCCCCCCCCCCCCCCCCCCCCCCCCCCCCCCCCCCCCCCCCACCCCCCCCCCCCCCCCCCCCCCCCCCCCCCCCCCCCCCCCCCCCCCCCCCCCCCCCCCCCCCCCCCCCCCCCCCCCCCCCCCCCCCCACCCCCCCCCCCCCCCCCCCCCCCCCCCCCCCCCCCCCCCCCCCCCCCCCACCCCCCCCCCCCCCCCCCCCCCCCCCCCCCCCCCCCCCCCCCCCCCCCCCCCCCCCCCCCCCCCCCCCCCCCCCCCCCCCCCCCCCCCCCCCCCCCCCCCCCCCCCCCCCCCCCACCCCCCCCCCCCCCCCCCCCCCCCCCCCCCCCCCCCCCCCCCCCCCCCCCCCCCCCCCCCCCCCCCCCCCCCCCCCCCCCCCCCCCCCCCCCCCCCCCCCCCCCCCCCCCCCCCCCCCCCCCCCCCCCCCCCCCCCCCCACCCCCCCCCCCCCCCCCCCCCCCCCCCCCCCCCCCCCCCCCCCCCCCCCCCCCCCCCCCCCCCCCCCCCCCACCCCCCCCCCCCCCCCCCCCCCCCCCCCCCCCCCCCCCCCCCCCCCCCCCCCCCCCCCCCCCCCCCCCCCCCCCCCCCCCCCCCCCCCCCCCCCCCCCCCCCCCCCCCCCCCCCCCCCCCCCCCCCCCCCCCCCCCCCCCCCCCCCCCCCCACCCCCCCCCCCCCCCCCCCCCCCCCCCCCCCCCCCCCCCCCCCCCCCCCCCCACCCCCCCCCCCCCCCCCCCCCCCCCCCCCCCCCCCCCCCCCCCCCCCCCCCCCCCCCCCCCCCCCCCCCCCCCCCCCCCCCCCCCCCCCCCCCCCCCCCCCCCCCCCCCCCCCCCCCCCCCCCCCCCCCCCCCCCCCCCCCCCCCCCCCCCCCCCCCCCCCCCCCCCCCCCCCCCCCCCCCCCCCACCCCCCCCCCCCCCCCCCCCCCCCCCCCCCCCCCCCCCCCCCCCCCCCCCCCCCCCCCACCCCCCCCCCCCCCCCCCCCCCCCCCCCCCCCCCCCCCCCCCCCCCCCCCCCCCCCCCCCCCCCCCCCCCCCCCCCCCCCCACCCCCCCCCCCCCCCCCCCCCCCCCCCCCCCCCCCCCCCCCCCCCCCCCCCCCCCCCCCCCACCCCCCCCCCCCCCCCCCCCCCCCCCCCCCCCCCCCCCCCCCCCCCCCCCCCCCCCCCCCCCCCCCCCCCCCCCCCCCCCCCCCCCCCCCCCCCCCCCCCCCCCCCCCCCACCCCCCCCCCCCCCCCCCCCCCCCCCCCCCCCCCCCCCCCCCCCCCCCCCCCCCCCCCCCCCCCCCCCCCCCCCCCCCCCCCCCCCCCCCCCCCCCCCCCCCCCCCCCCCACCCCCCCCCCCCCCCCCCCCCCCCCCCCCCCCCCCCCCCCCCCCCCCCCCCCCCCCCCCCCCCCCCCCCCCCCCCCCCCCCCCCCCCCCCCCCCACCCCCCCCCCCCCCCCCCCCCCCCCCCCCCCCCACCCCCCCCCCCCCCCCCCCCCCCCCCCCCCCCCCCCCCCCCCCCCCCCCCCCCCCCCCCCCCCCCCCCCCCCCCCCCCCCCCCCCCCCCCCCCCCCCCCCCCCCCCCCCCCCCCCCCCCCCCACCCCCCCCCCCCCCCCCCCCCCCCCCCCCCCCCCCCCCCCCCCCCCCCCCCCCCCCCCCCCCCCCCCCCCCCCCCCCCCCCCCCCCCCCCCCCCCCCCCCCCCCCCCCCCCCCCCCCCCCCCCCCCCCCCCCCCCCCCCCCCCCCCCCCCCCCCCCCCCCCCCCCCCCCCCCCCCCCCCCCCCCCCCCCCCCCCCCCCCCCCCCCCCCCCCCCCCCCCCCCCCCCCCCCCCCCCCCCCCCCCCCCCCCCCCCCCCCCCCCCCCCCCCCCCCACCCCCCCCCCCCCCCCCCCCCCCCCCCCCCCCCCCCCCCCCCCCCCCCCCCCCCCCCCCCACCCCCCCCCCCCCCCCCCCCCCCCCCCCCCCCCCCCCCCCCCCCCCCCCCCCCCCCCCCCCCCCCCCCCCCCCCCCCCCCCCCCCCCCCCCCCCCCCCCCCCCCCCCCCCCCCCCCCCCCCCCCCACCCCCCCCCCCCCCCCCCCCCCCCCCCCCCCCCCCCCCCCCCCCCCCCCCCCCCCCCCCCCCCCCCCCCCCCCCCCCCCCCCCCCCCCCCCCCCCCCACCCCCCCCCCCCCCCCCCCCCCCCCCCCCCCCCCCCCCCCCCCCCCCCCCCCCCCCCCCCCCCCCCCCCCCCCCCCCCCCCCCCCCCCCCCCCCCCCCCCCCCCCCCCCCCCCCCCCCCCCCCCCCCCCCCCCCCCCCCCCCCCCCCCCCCCCCCCCCCCCCCCCCCCCCCCCCCCCCCCCCCCCCCCCCCCCCCCCCCCCCCCCCCCCCCCCCCCCCCCCCCCCCCCCCCCCCCCCCCCCCCCCCCCCCCCCCCCCCCCCCCCCCCCCACCCCCCCCCCCCCCCCCCCCCCCCCCCCCCCCCCCCCCCCCCCCCCCCCCCCCCCCCCCCCCCCCCCCCCCCCCCCCCCCCCCCCCCCCCCCCCCCCCCCCCCCCCCCCCACCCCCCCCCCCCCCCCCCCCCCCCCCCCCCCCCCCCCCCCCCCCCCCCCCCCCCCCCCCCCCCCCCCCCCCCCCCCCCCCCCCCCCCCCCCCCCCCCCCCCCCCCCCCCCCCCCCCCCCCCCCCCCCCCCCCCCCCCCCCCCCCCCCCACCCCCCCCCCCCCCCCCCCCCCCCCCCCCCCCCCCCCCCCCCCCCCCCCCCCCCCCCCCCCCCCCCCCCCCCCCCCCCCCCCCCCCCCCCCCCCCCCCCCCCCCCCCCCCCCCCCCCCCCCCCCCCCACCCCCCCCCCCCCCCCCCCCCCCCCCCCCCCCCCCCCCCCCCCCCCCCCCCCCCCCCCCCCCCCCCCCCCCCCCCCCCCCCCCCCCCCCCCCCCCCCCCCCCCCCCCCCCCCCCCCCCCCCCCCCCCCCCCCCCCCCCCCCCCCCCCCCCCCCCCCCCCCACCCCCCCCCCCCCCCCCCCCCCCCCCCCCCCCCCCCCCCCCCCCCCCCCCCCCCCCCCCCCCCCCCCCCCCCCCCCCCCCCCCCCCCCCCCCCCCCCCCCCCCCCCCCCCCCCCCCCCCCCCCCCCCCCCCCCCCCCCCCCCCCCCCCCCCCCCCCCCCCCCCCCCCCCCCCCCCCCCCCCCCCCCCCCCCCCCCCCCCCCCCCCCCCCCCCCCCCCCCCCCCCCCCCCCCCCCCCCCCCCCACCCCCCCCCCCCCCCCCCCCCCCCCCCCCCCCCCCCCCCCCCCCCCCCCCCCACCCCCCCCCCCCCCCCCCCCCCCCCCCCCCCCCCCCCCCCCCCCCCCCCCCCCCCCCCCCCCCCCCCCCCCCCCCCCCCCCCCCCCCCCCCCCCCCCCCCCCCCCCCCCCCCCCCCCCCCCCCCCCCCCCCCCCCCCCCCCCCCCCCCCCCCCCCCCCCCCCCCCCCCCCCCCCACCCCCCCCCCCCCCCCCCCCCCCCCCCCCCCCCCCCCCCCCCCCCCCCCCCCCCCCCCCCCCCCCCCCCCCCCCCCCCCCCCCCCCCCCCCCCCCCCCCCCCCCCCCCCCCCCCCCCCCCCCCCCCCCCCCCCCCCCCCCCCCCCCCCCCCCCCCCCCCCCCCCCCCCCCCCCCCCCCCCCCCCCCCCCCCCCCCCCCCCCCCCCCCCCCCCCCCCCCCCCCCCCCCACCCCCCCCCCCCCCCCCCCCCCCCCCCCCCCCCCCCCCCCCCCCCCCCCCCCCCCCCCCCCCCCCCCCCCCCCCCCCCCCCCCCCCCCCCCCCCCCCCCCCCACCCCCCCCCCCCCCCCCCCCCCCCCCCCCCCCCCCCCCCCCCCCCCCCCCCCCCCCCCCCCCACCCCCCCCCCCCCCCCCCCCCCCCCCCCCCCCCCCCCCCCCCCCCCCCCCCCCCCCCCCCCCCCCCCCCCCCCCCCCCCCCCCCCCCCCCCCCCCCCCCCCCCCCCCCCCCCCCCCCCCCCCCCCCCCCCCCCCCCCCCCCCCCCCCCCCCCCCCCCCCCCCCCCCCCCCCCCCCCCCCCCCCCCCCCCCCCCCCCCCCCCCCCCCCCCCCCCCCCCCCCCCCCCCCCCCCCCCCCCCCCCCCCCCCCCCCCCCCCCCCCCCCCCCCCCCCCCCCCCCCCCCCCCCCCCCCCCCCCCCCCCCCCCCCCCCCCCCCCCCCCCCCCCCCCCCCCCCCCCCCCCACCCCCCCCCCCCCCCCCCCCCCCCCCCCCCCCCCCCCCCCCCCCCCCCCCCCCACCCCCCCCCCCCCCCCCCCCCCCCCCCCCCCCCCCCCCCCCCCCCCCCCCCCCCCCCCCCCCCCCCCCCCCCCCCCCCCCCCCCCCCCCCCCCCCCCCCCCCCCCCCCCCCCCCCCCCCCCCCCCCCCCCCCCCCCCCCCACCCCCCCCCCCCCCCCCCCCCCCCCCCCCCCCCCCCCCCCCCCCCCCCCCCCCCCCCCCCCCCCCCCCCCCCCCCCCCCCCCCCCCCCCCCCCCCCCCCCCCCCCCCCCCCCCCCCCCCCCCCCACCCCCCCCCCCCCCCCCCCCCCCCCCCCCCCCCCCCCCCCCCCCCCCCCCCCCCCCCCCCCCCCCCCCCCCCCCCCCCCCCCCCCCCCCCCCCCCCCCCCCCCCCCCCCCCCCCCCCCCCCCCCCCCCCCCCCCCCCCCCCCCCCCCCCCCCCCCCCCCCCCCCCCCCCCCCCCCCCCCCCCCCCCCCCCCCCCCCCCCCCACCCCCCCCCCCCCCCCCCCCCCCCCCCCCCCCCCCCCCCCCCCCCCCCCCACCCCCCCCCCCCCCCCCCCCCCCCCCCCCCCCCCCCCCCCCCCCCCCCCCCCCCCCCCCCCCCCCCCCCCCCCCCCCCCCCCCCCCCCCCCCCCCCCCCCCCCCCCCCCCCCCCCCCCCCCCCCCCCCCCCCCCCCCCCCACCCCCCCCCCCCCCCCCCCCCCCCCCCCCCCCCCCCCCCCCCCCCCCCCCCCCCCCCCCCCCCCCCCCCCCCCCACCCCCCCCCCCCCCCCCCCCCCCCCCCCCCCCCCCACCCCCCCCCCCCCCCCCCCCCCCCCCCCCCCCCCCCCCCCCCCCCCCCCCCCCCCCCCCCCCCCCCCCCCCCCCCCCCCCCCCCCCCCCCCCCCCCCCCCCCCCCCCCCCCCCCCCCCCCCCCCCCCCCCCCCCCCCCCCCCCCCCCCCCCCCCCCCCCCCCCCCCCCCCCCCACCCCCCCCCCCCCCCCCCCCCCCCCCCCCCCCCCCCCCCCCCCCCCCCCCCCCCCCCCCCACCCCCCCCCCCCCCCCCCCCCCCCCCCCCCCCCCCCCCCCCCCCCCCCCCCCCCCCCCCCCCCCCCCCCCCCCCCCCCCCCCCCCCCCCCCCCCCCCCCCCCCCCCCCCCCCCCCCCCCCCCCCCCCCCCCCCCCCCCCCCCCCCCCCCCCCCCCCCCCCCCCCCCCCCCCCCCCCCCCCCCCCCCCCCCCCCCCCCCCCCCCCCCCCCCCCCCCCCCCCCCCCCCCCCCCCCCCCCCCCCCCCCCCCCCCCCCCCCCCCCCCCCCCCCCCCCCCCCCCCCCCCCCCCCCCCCCCCCCCCCCCCCCCCCCCCCCCCCCCCCCCCCCCCCCCCCCCCCCCCCCCCCCCCCCCCCCCCCCCCCCCCCCCCCCCCCCCCCCCCCACCCCCCCCCCCCCCCCCCCCCCCCCCCCCCCCCCCCCCCCCCCCCCCCCCCCCCCCCCCCCCCCCCCCCCCCCCCCCCCCCCCCCCCCCCCCCCCCCCCCCCCCCCCCCACCCCCCCCCCCCCCCCCCCCCCCCCCCCCCCCCCCCCCCCCCCCCCCCCCCCCCCCCCCCCCCCCCCCCCCCCCCCCCCCCCCCCCCCCCCCCCCCCCCCCCCCCCCCCCCCCCCCCCCCCCCCCCCCCCCCCCCCCCCCCCCCCCCCCCCCCCCCCCCCACCCCCCCCCCCCCCCCCCCCCCCCCCCCCCCCCCCCCCCCCCCCCCCCCCCCCCCCCCCCCCCCCCCCCCCCCCCCCCCCCCCCCCCCCCCCCCCCCCCCCCCCCCCCCCCCCCCCCCCACCCCCCCCCCCCCCCCCCCCCCCCCCCCCCCCCCCCCCCCCCCCCCCCCCCCCCCCCCCCCCCCCCCCCCCCCCCCCCCCCCCCCCCCCCCCCCCCCCCCCCCCCCCCCCCCCCCCCCCCCCCACCCCCCCCCCCCCCCCCCCCCCCCCCCCCCCCCCCCCCCCCCCCCCCCCCCCCCCCCCCCCCCCCCCCCCCCCCCCCCCCCCCCCCCCCCCCCCCCCCCCCCCCCCCCCCCCCCCCCCCCCCCCCCCCCCCCCCCCCCCCCCCCCCCCCCCCCCCCCCCACCCCCCCCCCCCCCCCCCCCCCCCCCCCCCCCCCCCCCCCCCCCCCCCCCCCCCCCCCCCCCCCCCCCCCCCCCCCCCCCCCCCCCCCCCCCCCCCCCCCCCCCCCCCCCCCCCCCCCCCCCCCCCCCCCCCCCCCCCCCCCCCCCCCCCCCCCCCCCCCCCCCCCCCCCCCCCCCCCCCCCCCCCCCCCCCCCCCCCCCCCCCCCCCCCCCCCCCCCCCCCCCCCCCCCCCCCCCCCCCCCCCCCCCCCCCCCCCCCCCCCCCCCCCCCCCCCCCCCCCCCCACCCCCCCCCCCCCCCCCCCCCCCCCCCCCCCCCCCCCCCCCCCCCCCCCCCCCCCCCCCCCCCCCCCCCCCCCCCCCCCCCCCCCCCCCCCCCCCCCCCCCCCCCCCCCCCCCCCCCCCCCCCCCCCCCCCCCCCCCCCCCCCCCCCCCCCCCCCCACCCCCCCCCCCCCCCCCCCCCCCCCCCCCCCCCCCCCCCCCCCCCCCCCCCCCCCCCCCCCCCCCCCCCCCCCCCCCCCCCCCCCCCCCCCCCCCCCCCCCCCCCCCCCCCCCCCCCCCCCCCCACCCCCCCCCCCCCCCCCCCCCCCCCCCCCCCCCCCCCCCCCCCCCCCCCCCCCCCCCCCCCCCCCCCCCCCCCCCCCCCCCCCCCCCCCCCCCCCCCCCCCCCCCCCCCCCCCCCCCCCCCCCCCCCCCCCCCCCCCCCCCCCCCCCCCCCCCCCCCCCCCCCCCCCCCCCCCCCCCCCCCCCCCCCCCCCCCCCCCCCCCCCCCCCCCCCCCCCCCCCCCCCCCCCCCCCCCCCCCCCCCCCCCCCCCCCCCCCCCCCCCCCCCCCCCCCCCCCCCCCCCCCCCCCCCCCACCCCCCCCCCCCCCCCCCCCCCCCCCCCCCCCCCCCCCCCCCCCCCCCCCCCCCCCCCCCCCCCCCCCCCCCCCCCCACCCCCCCCCCCCCCCCCCCCCCCCCCCCCCCCCCCCCCCCCCCCCCCCCCCCCCCCCCCCCCCCCCCCCCCCCCCCCCCCCCCCCCCCCCCCCCCCCCCCCCCCCCCCCCCCCCCCCCCCCCCCCCCCCCCCCCCCCACCCCCCCCCCCCCCCCCCCCCCCCCCCCCCCCCCCCCCCCCCCCCCCCCCCCCCCCCCCCCCCCCCCCCCCCCCCCCCCCCCCCCCCCCCCCCCCCCCCCCCCCCCCCCCCCCCCCCCCCCCCCCCCCCCCCCCCCCCCCCCCCCCCCCCCCCCCCCCCCCCCCCCCCCCCCCCCCCCCCCCC
>JASVEB010000018.1:1576414-1594738 GCA_036983795.1 Megachile lagopoda
TTCAAAAATTCCAAAAATTCCAAAAATCGATAAAATTGATAATATTGATATCATTGATAATATTCACAATGTTGATAATATCGAAAAAATTGAAAAAATTGAAAAAATGTGAGAAATTCCAAAAATTTCAAAAATCGATAAAGTTGATAATATTGATAATATTGATAATATTCACAATGTTGATGATAGCAACAATGTTGATAATATCGATAAAATTGAAAAAATTGAAAAAATTTCTAAAATCGACAAAATTGATAATATTGATAAAATTGATAATATTGATATAGCAACAATGTTAATAATATCGAAAAAATTGAAAAAATTGAAAAAATTTGAAATATTCAAAAAATTTCAAAAATCGATAAAGTTGATAATATTGATAATATTGATAATATTCACAATGTTGATGATAGCAACAATGTTGATAATATCGAAAAAATTGAAAAAATTGAAAAAATTGAAAACATTTCAAAAATTCCAAAAATTCCAAAAATCGATAAAATTGATAATATTGATGTTGAATACGTAAGGAAAATAACAGACGGTTTGGGATTAATTAATTATTTATTGACGAAAACGAAAGTGTACAACTCGTAATACAGTGACGACGACGATAATTAACAATAATAATTAACGATATATAATATAGACGATTCCAATACGTATTAACAATAATGCAACAATTAAGTAATAATACAATAATGGTTAAGTATTAAATATTATGCAATAATTATGGAATAATAAATAATGGTCAAAATAAGGAACGCAATATTTCAGAAATAATAACTGTGCAAATTGAAGAGAGAAAATTAAATTCGTATTGCTTTGTATACAACGAGTTCGAGGCGCGCAAGGACGGAGCGATTTACGACCGAATCGAGCGGCGGCTATCGAAAGAGTGATAACGGGTCTTAATCCGTCGCGGCTCGGACCGCGCCGAGTCACGTGGTCCTTCCCCCACTACGGACAATACCGATTCGAAAACCTGGTGGCTTTGCTCTTAGGTTAGCCTGAACGTCTCGGAAAATTACCGAAGTAATTTCCGTCCGTGGACCCTCACAACAAGAGATGCCTTGCATCTCCCTAACGGGGTTTAATGGAGGCCTCAGAGGGACGTTGTGAACGCCCCCCCTAGCCACGGCTTGACGGCCCCAGGTTCGCATAAAGCGCCCCCGTGCTCGCAAAGAGATCACCAACCAGTCTATCAATTAACAATTAACCATTAACAATTAATATTTAAACGCCTCTCGTTTCGATTCGTTATTCCTCCGTGTCCAAAACGCACAAATTTATTAAATATCGGTAATTATAAACTAAATGAAATATTCGAGCGTTCCTGTATTCAACATCCTCCTCCCCGTACAAAATGAAGTCAATTTTGTACACTCGGCGAGGAAGATATCAATTTTATTATTTTATGAGCTGGCCGTGTGAGCTCCCCCGAAGCAGTCTTCACCTTCACGACCCTCACTTGATCGTCCGATCCCGGAAAGACCTTGGATATGGTCCCTAGCAGCCAGGAATTTCTCGGTGCCTGGAAGTCTACAATCAGGACTAAGTCACCTACGCTAAGGTTTCGGCTCTTCTCGCACCATTTTGTCGTCGGTATAAGAGTGGGAAGATACTCCCTCAGCCACCTTTTCCAAAAACTATCGGATAGCGCTTGCGCGATTCTCCATTGTTTTCTTGAGCAGCTCGTCTGAGCATCATATTTGGGGAGCCTAATTTCTCCTGATGACGACCCTATTAAAAAGTGATTGGGCGTGAGAGCCTCGTCATCCTTCGGATCAGTGGAGACATGCGTGAGCGGACGCGAGTTGACGGAATGTTCGATTTCAGCTAACAGGGTGCTCAAAACCTCCTCAGATGGTGCTTGTTCTTTCAATGTTATATTTAAGGTCGTTTTGACAGATCTCACCAGCCTCTCCCATACTCCTCCCATGTGAGGAGCGTCAGGAGGATTGAAAATCCATTTCATGCCATTGGCTAAAGCGTACTGATGTTGTTTTCCCTTATTCATAGCAGCGATGCCCTCAGTCAATTCCTTGCACGCGCCGCGAAAATTAGTACCGTTGTCACTGTATATGACAGAGGGAGATCCTCTACGTGCGGACAGTCTTTGCAATGCCATGATAGCTGAATCCGCAGTCAAATTACTTGCAAGCTCCAGATGGATCGCTCGAGTCGACAAACAGGTGAACAATACGCCCCAACGCTTCTCCCGGCGGCGTCCGATCTTCACCATCATCGGCCCAAAGTAGTCCACACCACAATGTGTAAATGGCCTTTGTCTATACGCTAAGCGCCCGCGCGGCAATGTCGACATCAATGGAGGCTGCGGTTTGGCTTTTCGAAATTTGCATATGATGCATCGGCCGATTATTGAACGCAAAGCGTTCCTAAGACCTAGTATGTAGAATCTTTGTCGAATTTCGTTCACCACAGTTGCACTATTTGCGTGATAGTGTTTCCGGTGATATTTGGATATGAGGAGCCTCGTCGCCGGATGTTTGCTATCGAGTATGATTGGCTCATTATTAAATTCTATCTCCAAAACGTTGGTAACGCGCCCCTTCGCCCTCATGATGCCGATTTCATCGAGGAAAGGGTTCAAATTCATAATTCTACTCCCTTTTCTGATAGTCCGTTTGTTTCTCAGAGCAGTCACTTCCTCTGGGAAACACTCCGCTTGAATTAGGCGAAACCAATAATTTTCGGCCCCAACTATACTGTCGACAGATACTTCGATGCGAGGTAGGCCTCTCCACCGATTCGCGGCGGTATGTACGCGCCTAGCTACCGCCAATAAGCCTTCCCAGCCTAAAAACTTGGCGACCGTGGGAACATCTAGGCTTTTTGCATCAACTGTATAGATGAGTCCCTTACGGAGCTCCATGTTGTCTATCGCAAGCTTATCGCATTTATCGAGGCGCTTTTCCTTCGGCCAAGCGCTCTTCGGTTTTTTCAAGAATTCCGGTCCGTGCCACCAACGCGAATCGTTTTCAAGAATGCTTCGAGTGCACCGAGTCGCATCGTCCGCCGGGTTTTGACCCGACGAGACCCAATGCCATTCGGAGCTTCTCGTCAGTTCTTCGATTTCCCCTAACCGGGACGCAACAAACATTTGTCGCGTACGCGCTTCCGTCTTGACCCATCGAATCACCGTCATGGAGTCAGACCACAAGCACCTGCTGTTAATACAGATATCTAATTCTGTACATAACGTTTTCGCCAGTCTTGCTCCGATTAATGCGGCCTGCAACTCTAACCGCGGTATGGTCAGAGGCTTCAGAGGCGCGACTCTCGATTTTGCAGCGACTAATGCAACATGTATTTGCGTGTTCTCTAGCTCAAAACGTAGATACGCTACCGCTGCGTAAGCCTTGAGACTCGCGTCGCAAAAAACATGGAGTTGGGTGTTTAAGATTTTACTACCCGCTGGCGTGTAGCAACGAGGTACGTTGCATTGTCGTATTTGGCACAAGCCAGGTAACCATGATCGCCAAACCGAGAACTCCTCGTCCCGCAATTGGTCATCCCAGTTAACGCCACTGCGCCAAATATCCTGCATCAAAATCTTGGACTGCAAAGTGAAAGGTGAAAGCAGTCCGAGCGGGTCAAACACCGACATGATAATCCGAAGAACTTGTCGCTTGCTCGGTCTCGCGGTCCCAGTCCAGATATTTTTGGAGATTTTATCTAATCCTACGTTGAAACCGAGTTTATCCGTTACTGTATTCCAAAAAAGACCCAGAACCTTTTCTCCTCCCCGCTCTCCTATTCTCGTACTGCTGCAGTCTGTCGATATCCTATCGCTCGCCAGGGATTTCAGGACACACGCGTAGTTGCACGCCCAACCATGCATTTTAAAATTAGCACGCGCATTAATTCTCGTCACGTCCTTTACGATTTTTGCGGCTTCTTCCACCGTTCTGCAGCTGGTCAAAAAGTCGTCTATGTAACTATTCTCGACTATGTTTTTGGACGCGTCTGGCATAACCTGCGAAAACTCCGCGGCATTCCTATCTTTGATATACAGCGCGTTGCATGGTGAGGACTTCGCGCCGAAAACGAGGCATGTCATTTCGAAAATATCGGGCGTACCATTGCGTTCTTTACCGCGCCATAAGAATCTCTGCGCTCCACGATCCGCTTCTCGCACTTTGACCCGCATAAACATATCCTGAATATCGGATTTAATCCCGACGTCGTATTGTCGAAAGCGCACTAAAATACCTAACAACGATCGTATCAATTCCGGACCTGATTCCAATAAATCATTTAAACTAACGCCTTCCGTTTTCGCGGCTGCGTCGAAGACTAATCTTATCTTTTCCGGTTTGTTTCTATGTCTAACGCCGAAGTGCGGCAAATACCATGTAAACGGTCGATCTACCTCAGCGTCCACCTTTTTCGCGTAACCGTTTTCTACGAGACGAGCCATTTCCTTATAGTACAAGGACGCGTACTCAGGATCCCTATCTAGTCTTTTTTCGAGAGAAAAGAGCCGTTTCTGCGCTGTACCCAAACTATTCACTTTCGGTAACGGATTCTTCGACCATAGTAGTCCTGTCTCCCACGCGGACCCTATTCGACGACTCGTCGTGCTCAAAATTTGCGACGCGTGTGTGTGCTCATTATACGGTTTCCTGTCTTCATTTATCCCCAAGTTGTCCACGCAGAAATACTGTTTAATCAAATTGTCTAGTTTCTCTTCGCAACACGTCCTAGACTCTTCTTGCGTAACAACGCGATCCAAATGCACCGAATTTACACATCCAAACGCGTTCGCGCCTACACCACGTCGTGCCAAACCGTGTATCGCCCAACCTAATCGCGAGCGCGAAATAGCGAGACCGCTGTCACCGATTGCCCTTATTTCCCGGGCAACTATATACTCCCAATTATCCTGTCCTAAAAGAATTTTGGGTTCCGCGTTATTGTACGATTGTAAGACTACGTCATCTCCGATTTGGAGTTCTCCTATCACATTCTCTGGCAATGATTGTGATGGTAAATTCAAGTTTTTTACAACGATTACGTTCTTCATTTTCAATAATTCGTTCTGCCCTTGAATATCAAAATCCACCCTGATAGTTCGTAAAACTATGGCCGCACGTGCACCTATTCCTCTCAAGGAGACGTTAATTTGCGGGCCGCGAGCCCCTACAGAGCGCGAGATCTTGTCATCTATCAGTGATACAGTCGAACCCTCATCGAGCAGGGCGAAGGTATCGACACAACGAATTGGTCCGATCGCGCGCACAGGAATGATTTTTAACAACGCTTTTGGATAATCTAGTCAAGGATTTTTATCATGCCCTTCTGCGGCGTTGACCGAGGAACCAACGCGTTCGAGTCTAGTGTCTGTCACCGTCGCCGCATTGCTGGTGTAGGTTCTCGCTTTCCTACCCACAACACGCTTCGAAGCATGCAGCAAATTATGGTGTCTTGAATTGCAAATAGAACAGTTTTTCGATCTGCAGGTGTTTTGAAAATGACCGGGTCGTAAGCATTTAAGACATAGCTTAAATTTCCGCACTATAAACCACCGACGTTCCGGTGTATCATTCCCGAATATTCGGCACTCCGACAGACTGTGGTTATTCCTATTGCACAGGACGCACGTTTTATTCGAGTTTCTATTGGAAGTTGAAGGAGTGTGGCTACATTCTGCATGCACAGTAGTGAATGCAGCGGCTGAGTGTACTGGCCGTGGTCCCGTTTTGACTCTTTCGGTACGTTTGCATGATGTTGCGTTTTGAGCTTCTGCGACAAAGATGCCGGCTTTTACCGCCAATTCGGCTTCGCGATACAGAAAGTCCGAAAGCTTTTCCAAATCAGACAGTTCTTGCGTCACTTCCGCGGCGTATCTGTTGTAGGCATACCTCAATGCAGACGGCAACTTTTCGCTAATATTGCCAATTAAGTCCATGCTGTACAGATATCCGGTTAATTTAAATGATTTAAAAGCAATAACTGCATTTCTGAGATTGCTCGCGAAATGCGTTAAACTGATTTTGCCGGAGTCCACTTCAGGCATGCTTTTCAAATCGACCACGATTTTTTCGGCTATAAACTTTTTATTGCCATAGTGAAGCTCCAAAACGTCAATCACAGCTTTTGCGTCTCGGCTCGTAGCCAGTAAGATCTTCACTTTTTCGCGCGCATCTCCCTGCAGCGCTTGAAATAATCGCGCAATGTTTTCGCGATCGCTGTATCCCCCTGCTACCGAAGAAAGCTCATAAGCCTCCTTGAAGTGTAGCCACTCCAGGGGATTCCCGGAAAATGTGGGCAATTTTCCGGAACTCGTTAGGCGATTCAATAAACGCGAGCTTCCTTCGTTTAGCATCGATGCTTCTCGGACCGACCGCAGCGTGCTCTCGATCGCTTCCACCAAACGTATTGTAGGATCGGCATGATTGTTCGTCAAAGTGTTTAGTGGCGTTGAAGAAACTGGAGTAGATGCGCGGTTTATAAATTCGCTCCTTATTTCGAGGCCGGACGATGAAGCTATATCTTCAGCCGGCACGGCGTTGCCTCCGACGGACTCATCCTGTCGCGCATCGTGCGCAAGGGATGTGCCTCCTCGTACGATATTGTCAACGGAAACTGCCGAGGGGGTTCCCGGGCCCCCTACATTATCCCTGCTTCCCGATGGAATCGGTGCAGAAACTTCTGCCGTATTCCCTCGGCTGTTAGTGGCTTCAAAATCGTCGTTCTCTCTGACCAATGGTTGTGTAACCGTTCGTGGACGTCCTCTCTTTCGCGGAGGTTCATTCGCGATAACTATATTAGCTACTCTCTTCCTTTTAGGAGGCATTGTATAATATTGCAAAAATAGAGAGGACTTAAATATTTAATTAATCCCAAAAAACAAGAAAGAACCCGGCTTTGTGTCCCGGGTTTCGGCACCAAAAATTTGTTGAATACGTAAGGAAAATAACAGACGGTTTGGGATTAATTAATTATTTATTAACGAAAACTCGTAATACAGTGACGACGACGATAATTAACAATAATAATTAACGATATATAATATAGACGATTCCAATACGTATTAACAATAATGCAACAATTAAGTAATAATACAATAATGGTTAAGTATTATATTATGCAATAATTATGGAATAATAAATAATGGTCAAAATAAGGAACGCAATATTTCAGAAATAATAACTGTGCAAATTGAAGAGAGAAAATTAAATTCGTATTGCTTTGTATACAACGAGTTCGAGGCGCGCAAGGACGGAGCGATTTACGACCGAATCGAGCGGCGGCTATCGAAAGAGTGATAACGGGTCTTAATCCGTCGCGGCTCGGACCGCGCCGAGTCACGTGGTCCTTCCCCCACTACGGACAATACCGATTCGAAAACCTGGTGGCTTTGCTCTTAGGTTAGCCTGAACGTCTCGGAAAATTACCGAAGTAATTTCCGTCCGTGGACCCTCACAACAAGAGATGCCTTGCATCTCCCTAACGGGGTTTAATGGAGGCCTCAGAGGGACGTTGTGAACGCCCCCCCTAGCCACGGCTTGACGGCCCCAGGTTCGCATAAAGCGCCCCCGTGCTCGCAAAGAGATCACCAACCAGTCTATCAATTAACAATTAACCATTAACAATTAATATTTAAACGCCTCTCGTTTCGATTCGTTATTCCTCCGTGTCCAAAACGCACAAATTTATTAAATATCGGTAATTATAAACTAAATGAAATATTCAAGCGTTCCTGTATTCAACAGTTGATAATATCGAAAAAATGGAAAAAATTGAAAAAATTGAAAAAATTGAAAAAATTGAAAAAATTGAAATAATTGAAAAAATTCAAAAAAAAAAATTCGATAAAACTGATAATACTGATAATATTGATAATATTCACAATGTTGATGATATCAGCAATGTTGATAATAGCGATGAAATTGAAAAAATTGGAAAAAATGGAAAAGTACAAAAACTTGAAAATTGATAATATTGACAATATTGACAATGTAGATGATAGCAACAATGTTGATTATATCGATAAAATTGAAAAAATTGAAAAATTGAAAAATTCAAAAATTGAAAAATCGATAAAACTGATAATATTGATAATATTGATAATATTCACAATGTTGATGATATCAACAATGTTGATAACTAGCGAATGAAAATTGAAAAAATTGAAAAAATTGAAAAATTCAAAAATTTGTCAAAAATCGACAAAATGATAATATTGATAATATTGATAATATTCACAATGTTGATGATAGCAACAATGTTGATAATATCGATAAAATTGAAAAAATTGAAAAAATTGTCAAAAATCGATAAAATTGATAATATTGATAATATTGATAATATTCACAATGTTGATGATAGCAACAATGTTGATAATATCGAAAAAATTGAAAAAATTGAAAAAATTGAAAAAATTTCAAAATTCGATAAAATTGATAATATTGATAATATTGATAATATTCACAATGTTGATGATAGCAACAATGTTGATAATATCGAAAAAATTGAAAAAATTGAAAAAATTGAAAACATTGAAAAAATTGAAAAAATTGAAAAATTTCGACAAATTCAAAAAATTTCAGAAGTCGATAAAATCGATAATATTGATAATATTGATAATATTCACAATGTAGATGATAGCAACAATGTTGATAATATCGAAAAAATTGAAAAAATTGAAAAAATTTGAGAAATTCAAAAAATTTCAAAAATCGATAACATCGATAATATTGATAATATTGATAATATTCACAATGTTGATGATAGCAACAATGTTGATAATATCGAAAAAATTGAAAAAATTGAAAAAATGTGAAAAATTCAAAAAATTTCAAAAATCGATAAAGTTGATAATATTGATAATATTGATAATATTCACAATGTTGATGATAGCAACAATGTTGATAATATCGAAAAAATTGAAAAAATTGAAAAAATTGAAAACATTCAAAAATTCAAAAAATCGATAAAATTGATAATATTGATATTATTGATAATATTCACAATGTTGATAATATCGAAAAAATTGAAAAAATTGAAAAAATTTGAGAAATTCCAAAAATTTCAAAAATCGATAACATCGATAATATTGTTAATATTGATAATATTCACAATGTTGATGATAGCAACAATGTTGATAATATCGATAAAATTGAAAAAATTGAAAAAATTGAAAAATTCAAAAAATGGAAAAAATCGATAAAGTTGATAATATTGATAATATTGATAATATTCACAATGTTGATGATAGCAACAATGTTGATAATATCGAAAAAATTGAAAAAATTGAAAAAATTGAAAACATTTCAAAAATTCAAAAAATCGATAAAATTGATAATATTGATATTATTGATAATATTCACAATGTTGATAATATCGAAAAAATTGAAAAAATTGAAAAAATTGAAAACATTTCAAAAATTCTAAAAATTCACAAAATCGATAAAATTGATAATATTGATATTATTGATAATATTCACAATGTTGATAATATCGAAAAAATTGAAAAAATTGAAAAAATTTGAGAAATTCCAAAAATTTCAAAAATCGATAACATCGATAATATTGTTAATATTGATAATATTCACAATGTTGATGATAGCAACAATGTTGATAATATCGATAAAATTGAAAAAATTGAAAAAATTGAAAAATTCAAAAAATGGAAAAAATCGATAAAGTTGATAATATTGATAATATTGATAATATTCACAATGTTGATGATAGCAACAATGTTGATAATATCGAAAAAATTGAAAAAATTGAAAAAATTGAAAAAATTGAAAAAATCGATAAAGTTGATAATATTGATAATATTGATAATATTCACAATGTTGATGATAGCAACAATGTTGATAATATCGAAAAAATTGAAAAAATTGAAAAAATTGAAAACATTTCAAAAATTCCAAAAATTCCAAAAATCGATAAAATTGATAATATTGATATCATTGATAATATTCACAATGTTGATAATATCGAAAAAATTGAAAAAATTGAAAAAATTTGAGAAATTCCAAAAATTTCAAAAATCGATAACATCGATAATATTGTTAATATTGATAATATTCACAATGTTGATGTTGGCAACAATGTTGATAATATCGATAAAATTGAAAAAATTGAAAAAATTTGAAAAATTCCAAAAATTTCAAAAATCGATAAAATTGATAATATTGATAATATTGATAATATTCACAATGTTGATGATAGCAACAATGTTGATAATATCGAAAAAATTGAAAAAATTGAAAAAATTTGAAAAATTCCAAAAATTTCAAAAATCGATAAAGTTGATAATATTGATAATATTGATAATATTCACAATGTTGATGATAGCAACAATGTTGATAATATCGAAAAAATTGAAAAAATTGAAAAAATTGGAAAAATTGGAAAAATCGATAAAGTTGATAATATTGATAATATTGATAATATTCACAATGTTGATAATATCGAAAAAATTGAAAAAATTGAAAAAATTGAAAACATTTCAAAAATCCAAAAATTCCAAAAATCGATAAAATTGATAATATTGATATCATTGATAATATTCACAATGTTGATAATATCGAAAAAATTGAAAAAATTGAAAAAATTTGAGAAATTCCAAAAATTTCAAAAATCGATAACATCGATAATATTGTTAATATTGATAATATTGACAATGTAGATGATTGCAACAATGTTGATAATATCGATAAAATTGAAAAAATTGAAAAATTTGAAAAATTCAAAAAATGGAAAAAATCGATAAAGTTGATAATATTGATAATATTGATAATATTCACAATGTTGATGATAGCAACAATGTTGATAATATCGAAAAAATTGAAAAAATTGAAAAAATTGAAAAATCGATAAAATTGATAATATTGATAATATTCACAATGTTGATGATAGCAACAATGTTGATAATATCGAAAAAATTGAAAAAATTGAAAACATTTCAAAAATTCCAAAAATTCCAAAAATCGATAAAATTGATAATATTGATATCATTGATAATATTCACAATGTTGATAATATCGAAAAAATTGAAAAAATTGAAAAAATTTGAGAAATTCCAAAAATTTCAAAAATCGATAACATCGATAATATTGTTAATATTGATAATATTCACAATGTTGATGTTGGCAACAATGTTGATAATATCGAAAAAATTGAAAAAATTGAAAAAATTTGAAAAATTCAATAAATAGAAAAAATCGATAAAGTTGATAATATTGATAATATTGATAATATTCACAATGTTGATGATAGCAACAATGTTGATAATATCGAAAAAATTGAAAAAATTGAAAAAATTGAAAACATTTCAAAAATTCACAAAATCGATAAAATTGATAATATTGATAATATTCACAATGTTGATGATACCAACAATGTTGATAATATCGAAAAAATTGAAAAAATTGAAAAAATTTGAGAAATTCCAAAAATTTCAAAAATCGATAACATCGATAATATTGATAATATTGATAATATTCACAATGTTGATGATAGCAACAATGTTGATAATATCGATAAAATTGAAAAAATTGAAAAAATTTCAAAAATCGAGAAAATTGATAATATTGATAATATTGATAATATTCACAAGGTTGATGATAGCAACAATGTTGATAATATCGAAAAAATTGAAAAAATTGAAAAAATTGAAAAATTCAAAAATCGATAAAGTTGATAATATTGATAATATTGATAATATTCACAATGTTGATGATAGCAACAATGTTGATAATATCGAAAAAATTGAAAAAATTGAAAAAATTGAAAAATTCCAAAAATTTCAAAAATCGATAAAATTGATAATATTGATAATATTGATAATATTCACAATGTTGATGATAGCAACAATGTTGATAATATCGAAAAAATTGAAAAAATTCAAAAAATTTCAAAAATCGACAAAATTGATAATATTGATAATATTGATAATATTCACAATGTTGATGATAGCAACAATGTTGATAATATCGAAAAAATTGAAAAAATTGAAAAAATTGTCAAAAATCGATAAAGTTGATAATATTGATAATATTGATAATATTCACAATGTTGATGATAGCAACAATGTTGATAATATCGAAAAAATTGAAAAAATTGAAAAAATGTGAAAAATTCAAAAAATTTCAAAAATCGATAAAGTTGATAATATTGATAATATTGATAATATTCACAATGTTGATGATAGCAACAATGTTGATAATATCGAAAAAATTGAAAAAATTGAAAAAATTGAAAACATTTCAAAAATTCAAAAAATCGATAAAATTGATAATATTGATATTATTGATAATATTCACAATGTTGATAATATCGAAAAAATTGAAAAAATTGAAAAAATTTGAGAAATTCCAAAAATTTCAAAAATCGATAACATCGATAATATTGTTAATATTGATAATATTCACAATGTTGATGTTGGCAACAATGTTGATAATATCGATAAAATTGAAAAAATTGAAAAAATTGAAAAAATTGGAAAAATTAAAAAAATGGAAAAAATCGATAAAGTTGATAATATTGATAATATTGATAATATTCACAATGTTGATGATAGCAACAATGTTGATAATATCGAAAAAATTGAAAAAATTGAAAAAATTGAAAAATTCAAAAAATGGCAAAAATCGATAAAATTGATAATATTGATATTATTGATAATATTCACAATGTTGATAATATCGAAAAAATTGAAAAAATTGAAAAAATTGAAAACATTTCAAAAATTCCAAAAATCGATAAAATTGATAATATTGATATCATTGATAATATTCACAATGTTGATAATATCGAAAAAATTGAAAAAATTGAAAAAATTTGAGAAATTCCAAAAATTTCAAAAATCGATAACATCGATAATATTGATAATATTGATAATATTCACAATGTTGATGATAGCAACAATGTTGATAATATCGATAAAATTGAAAAAATTGAAAAAATTTGAAAAATTCAAAAAATGGAAAAAATCGATAAAGTTGATAATATTGATAATATTGATAATATTCACAATGTTGATGATAGCAACAATGTTGATAATATCGAAAAAATTGAAAAAATTGAAAAAATTGAAAAATTCAAAAAATCGAAAAAATCGATAATATTGATAATATTGATAATATTCACAATGTTGATGATAGCAACAATGTTGATAATATCGAAAAAATTGAAAACATTTCAAAAATTCCAAAAATTCAAAAAATCGATAAAATTGATAATATTGATATTATTGATAATATTCACAATGTTGATAATATCGAAAAAATTGAAAAAATTGAAAAAATTTGAGAAATTCCAAAAATTTCAAAAATCGATAAAGTTGATAATATTGATAATATTGATAATATTCACAATGTTGATGATTGCAACAATGTTGATAATATCGAAAAAATTGAAAAAATTGAAAAAATTTGAAAAATTCAAAAATTGAAAAAATCGATAAAGTTGATAATATTGATAATATTGATAATATTCACAATGTTGATGATAGCAACAATGTTGATAATATCGATAAAATTGAAAAAATTGAAAAAATTTCAAAAATCGATAAAGTTGATAATATTGATAATATTGATAATATTCACAATGTTGATGATAGCAACAATGTTGATAATATCGAAAAAATTGAAAAAATTGAAAAAATTGAAAACATTTCAAAAATTCCAAAAATTCAAAAAATCGATAAAATTGATAATATTGATAATATTCACAATGTTGATGATAGCAACAATGTTGATAATATCGAAAAAATTGAAAAAATTGAAAAAATTGAAAACATTTCAAAAATTCCAAAAATCGATAAAATTGATAATATTGATATATCATTGATAATATTCACAATGTTGATAATATCGAAAAAATTGAAAAAATTGAAAAAATTTGAGAAATTCCAAAAATTTCAAAAATCGATAACATCGATAATATTGATAATATTGATAATATTCACAATGTTGATGTTGGCAACAATGTTGATAATATCGATAAAATTGAAAAAATTGAAAAAATTTGAAAAATTCAAAAAATGGAAAAAATCGATAAAGTTGATAATATTGATAATATTGATAATATTCACAATGTTGATGATAGCAACAATGTTGATAATATCGAAAAAATTGAAAAAATTGAAAAATTGAAAACATTTCAAAAATTCACAAAATCGATAAAATTGATAATATTGATAATATTCACAATGTTGATGATAGCAACAATGTTGATAATATCGAAAAAATTGAAAAAATTGAAAACATTTCAAAAATTCCAAAAATTCAAAAAATCGATAAAATTGATAATATTGATATTATTGATAATATTCACAATGTTGATAATATCGAAAAAATTGAAAAAATTGAAAAAATTTGAGAAATTCCAAAAATTTCAAAAATCGATAACATCGATAATATTGTTAATATTGATAATATTCACAATGTTGATGTTGGCAACAATGTTGATAATATCGATAAAATTGAAAAAATTGAAAAAATTTGAAAAATTCAAAAAATGGAAAAAATCGATAAAGTTGATAATATTGATAATATTGATAATATTCACAATGTTGATGATAGCAACAATGTTGATAATATCGATAAAATTGAAAAAATTGAAAAAATGTGAAAAATTCAAAAAATTTCAAAAATCGATAAAGTTGATAATATTGATAATATTGATAATATTCACAATGTTGATGATAGCAACAATGTTGATAATATCGAAAAAATTGAAAAAATTGAAAAAATTGAAAACATTTCAAAAATTCCAAAAATTCAAAAAATCGATAAAATTGATAATATTGATATTATTGATAATATTCACAATGTTGATAATATCGAAAAAATTGAAAAAATTGAAAAAATTGAAAACATTTCAAAAATTCTAAAAATTCAAAAAATCGATAAAATTGATAATATTGATAATATTGATAATATTCACAATGTTGATGATAGCAACAATGTTGATAATATCGAAAAAATTGAAAAAATTGAAAAAATGTGAAAAATTCAAAAAATTTCAAAAATCGATAAAGTTGATAATATTGATAATATTGATAATATTCACAATGTTGATGATAGCAACAATGTTGATAATATCGAAAAAATTGAAAAAATTGAAAAAATTGAAAACATTTCAAAAATTCCAAAAATTCCAAAAATCGATAAAATTGATAATATTGATATTATTGATAATATTCACAATGTTGATAATATCGAAAAAATTGAAAAAATTGAAAAAATTTGAGAAATTCCAAATTTGTCAAAAATCGCTAAAATCGATTATATTGACAATATTCATAATATTGACAATGTAGATGATAGCAACAATGTTGATAATATCGATAAAATTGAAAAAATTCAAAAAATTTCTAAAATCGACAAAATTGATAATATTGATAATATTGATAATATTCACAATGTTGATGATAGCAACAATGTTGATAATATCGAAAAAATTGAAAAAATTGAAAAAATTTGAAAAATTCAAAAAATGGAAAAAATCGATAAAGTTGATAATATTGATAATATTGATAATATTCACAATGTTGATGATAGCAACAATGTTGATAATATCGAAAAAATTGAAAAAATTGAAAAAATTGAAAACATTTCAAAAATTCCAAAAATTCCAAAAATCGATAAAATTGATAATATTGATAATATTCACAATGTTGACGATAGCAACAATGTTGATAATATCGAAAAAATTGAAAAAATTGAAAAATTCCAAATTTGTCAAAAATCGCTAAAATCGATTATATTGACAATATTCATAATATTGACAATGTTGATGATAGCAACAATGTTGATAATATCGAAAAAATTGAAAAAATTGAAAAAATTTCAAAAATCGACAAAATTGATAATATTGATAATATTGATAATATTCACAATGTTGATGATAGCAACAATGTTGATAATATCGAAAAAATTGAAAAAATTGAAAAAATTTGAAAAATTCAAAAAATTGAAAAAATCGATAAAGTTGATAATATTGATAATATTGATAATATTCACAATGTTGATGATAGCAACAATGTTGATAATATCGAAAAAATTGAAAAAATTGAAAAAATTTGAAAAATTCTAAAAATTCACAAAATCGATAAAATTGATAATATTGATATTATTGATAATATTCACAATGTTGATAATATCGAAAAAATTGAAAAAATTGAAAAAATATCAAAAATTCCAAAAATTCCAAAAATTCCAAAAATCGATAAAATTGATAATATTGATAATATTCACAATGTTGATGATAGCAACAATGTTGATAATATCGAAAAAATTGAAAAAATTGAAAAAATTTGAGAAATTCCAAAAATTTCAAAAATCGATAAAATCGATAATATTGATAATATTGATAATATTCACAATGTTGATGATAGCAACAATGTTGATAATATCGATAAAATTGAAAAAATTGAAAAATTTCAAAAAATCGATAAAATTGATAATATTGATAATATTCACAATGTTGATGATAGCAACAATGTTGATAATATCGAAAAAATTGAAAAAATTGAAAAAATTTGAAAAATTCAAAAAATGGAAAAAATCGATAAAGTTGATAATATTGATAATATTGATAATATTCACAATGTTGATGATAGCAACAATGTTGATAATATCGAAAAAATTGAAAAAATTGAAAACATTTCAAAAATTCTAAAAATTCACAAAATCGATAAAATTGATAATATTGATATTATTGATAATATTCACAATGTTGATAATATCGAAAAAATTGAAAAAATTGAAAAAATTTGAGAAATTCCAAAATTGTCAAAAATCGCTAAAATCGATAATATTGATAATATTGATAATATTCACAATGTTGATGATAGCAACAATGTTGATAATATCGATAAAATTGAAAAAATTGAAAAAATTTCAAAAATCGACAAAATTGATAATATTGATAATATTGATAATATTCACAATGTTGATGATAGCAACAATGTTGATAATATCGAAAAAATTGAAAAAATTGAAAAAATTGAAAACATTTCAAAAATTCTAAAAATTCACAAAATCGATAAAATTGATAATATTGATATTATTGATAATATTCACAATGTTGATAATATCGAAAAAATTGAAAAAATTGAAAAAATTTGAGAAATTCCAAAATTGTCAAAAATCGCTAAAATCGATTATATTGACAATATTCATAATATTGACAATGTAGATGATAGCAACAATGTTGGTAATATCGATAAAATTGAAAAAATTCAAAAAATTTCAAAAATCGACAAAATTGATAATATTGATAATATTGATAATATTCACAATGTTGATGATAGCAACAATGTTGATAATATCGAAAAAATTGAAAAAATTGAAAAAATTTGAAAAATTCAAAAAATGGAAAAAATCGATAAAGTTGATAATATTGATAATATTGATAATATTCACAATGTTGATGATAGCAACAATGTTGATAATATCGAAAAAATTGAAAAAATTGAAAAAATTTGAAAAATTCAAAAAATTCCAAAAATCGATAAAATTGATAATATTGATAATATTCACAATGTTGACGATAGCAACAATGTTGATAATATCGAAAAAATTGAAAAAATTGAACGATAAAATTGATAATATTGATATTATTGATAATATTCACAATGTTGATAATATCGAAAAAATTGAAAAAATTGAAAAAATTTGAGAAATTCCAAATTTGTCAAAAATCGCTAAAATCGATTATATTGACAATATTCATAATATTGACAATGTAGATGATAGCAACAATGTTGGTAATATCGATAAAATTGAAAAAATTCAAAAAATTTCAAAAATCGACAAAATTGATAATATTGATAATATTGATAATATTCACAATGTTGATGATAGCAACAATGTTGATAATATCGAAAAAATTGAAAAAATTGAAAAAATTTGAGAAATTCCAAATTTGTCAAAAATCGATAACATCGATAATATTGATAATATTGATAATATTCACAATGTTGATGATAGCAACAATGTTGATAATATCGATAAAATTGAAAAAATTGAAAAAATTTCAAAAATCGACAAAATTGATAATATTGATAATATTGATAATATTCACAATGTTGATGATAGCAACAATGTTGATAATATCGAAAAAATTGAAAAAATTGAAAAAATTGAAAACATTTCAAAAATTCCAAAAATTCCAAAAATCGATAATATTGATAATATTCATAATATTGACAATGTAGATGATAGCAACAATGTTGATAATATCGAAAAAATTGAAAAAATTGAAAAAATTTGAGAAATTCCAAATTTGTCAAAAATCGCTAAAATCGATTATATTGACAATATTCATAATATT
>JASVEB010000018.1:1594838-1633606 GCA_036983795.1 Megachile lagopoda
TGTCAAAAATCGCTAAAATCGATTATATTGACAATATTCATAATATTGACAATGCAGATGATAGCAACAATCTTGGTAATATCGAAAAAATGGAAAAAATTGAAAACATTTCAAAAATTCTAAAAATTCACAAAATCGATAAAATTGATAATATTGATATTATTGATAATATTCACAATGTTGATAATATTGAAAAAATTGAAAAAATTGAAAAAATTTGAGAAATTCCAAATTTGTCAAAAATCGCTAAAATCGATAATATTGATAATATTGATAATATTCACAATGTTGATGATAGCAACAATGTTGATAATATCGATAAAATTGAAAAAATTCAAAAAATTTCAAAAATCGACAAAATTGATAATATTGATAATATTGATAATATTCACAATGTTGATGATAGCAACAATGTTGATAATATCGAAAAAATTGAAAAAATTGAAAAAATTTGAGAAATTCCAAAATTGTCAAAAATCGATAACATCGATAATATTGATAATATTGATAATATTCACAATGTTGATGATAGCAACAATGTTGATAATATCGATAAAATTGAAAAAATTGAAAAAATTTCAAAAATCGACAAAATTGATAATATTGATAATATTGATAATATTCACAATGTTGATGATAGCAACAATGTTGATAATATCGAAAAAATTGAAAAAATTGAAAAAATTTGAAAAATTCAAAAAATGGCAAAAATCGATAAAATTGATAATATTGATATTATTGATAATATTCACAATGTTGATGATAGCAACAATGTTGATAATATCGAAAAAATTGAAAAAATTGAAAACATTTGAAAAATTCCAAAAATTTCAAAAATCGATAAAATTGATAATATTGATAATATTGATAATATTCACAATGTTGATGATAGCAACAATGTTGATAATATCGATAAAAATTGAAAAAATTGAAAAAATTACAAAAATCGATAAAATTGATAATATTGATAATATTGATAATATTCACAATGTTGATGATAGCAACAATGTTGATAATATCGATAAAATTGAAAAAATTGAAAAAATTTGAAAAATTCAAAAAATTGAAGAAATTGATAATATTGATAATATTGATAATATTCACAATGTTGATAATATCGAAAAAATTGAAAAATTGAACGATAAAATCGATAATATTGATAATATTGATAATATTCACAATGTTGATGATAGCAACAATGTTGATAATATCGAAAAAATTGAAAAAATTGAAAAAATTTGAAAAATTCAAAAACTGAAAAAAATGTCAAAAATAGATAAAACTGATAATATTGATAATATTGATAATATTCACAATGTTGATGATAGCAACAATGTTGATAATATCGAAAAAATTTGAAAAATTCAAAAAATTGAAAAAATCGATAAAGTTGATAATATTGATAATATTGATAATATTCACAATGTTGATGATAGCAACAATGTTGATAATATCGATAAAATTGAAAAAATTGAAAAAATTGATAATATTGATATTATTGATAATATTCACAATGTTGATAATATCGAAAAAATTGAAAAAATTGAAAAATTTGAGAAATTCCAAAAATTGCAAAAATCGTAAAAATCGATAATATTGATAACATTGATAACATTCAGAATGTTGATGATAGCAACAATGTTGATAATATCGATAAAATTGAAAAAATTTGAAAAATTGAAAAAATTGAAAAAATTGAAAAAATTGAAAAAATTCGAAATATTCAAAAAATTTCAAAAATCGATAAAATTGATAATATTGATAATATTGATAATATTCACAATGTTGATGATAGCAACAATGTTGATAATATCGAAAAAATTGAAAAAATTGAAAAAATTTGAGAAATTCCAAAAATTTCAAAAATCGATAACATCGATAATATTGATAATATTGATAATATTCACAATGTTGATGATAGCAACAATGTTGATAATATCGAAAAAATTGAAAACATTTCAAAAATTCTAAAAATTCAAAAAATCGATAAAATTGATAATATTGATATTATTGATAATATTCACAATGTTGATAATATCGAAAAAATTGAAAAAATTGAAAAAATTTGAGAAATTCCAAATTTGTCAAAAATCGCTAAAATCGATTATATTGACAATATTCATAATATTGACAATGTAGATGATAGCAACAATGTTGGTAATATCGATAAAATTGAAAAAATTGAAAAAATTTCAAAAATCGAGAAAATTGATAATATTGATAATATTGATAATATTCACAATGTTGATGATAGCAACAATGTTGATAATATCGAAAAAATTGAAAAAATTGAAAAAATTTGAAAAATTCAAAAAATGGAAAAAATCGATAAAGTTGATAATATTGATAATATTGATAATATTCACAATGTTGATGATAGCAACAATGTTGATAATATCGAAAAAATTGAAAAAATTGAAAAAATTTGAGAAATTCCAAAAATTTCAAAAATCGATAAAATCGATAATATTGATAATATTGATAATATTCACAATGTTGATGATAGCAACAATGTTGATAATATCGAAAAAATTGAAAAAATTGAAAAAATTGAAAACATTTCAAAAATTCAAAAAATCGATAAAATTGATAATATTGATATTATTGATAATATTCACAATGTTGATAATATCGAAAAAATTGAAAAAATTGAAAAAATTTGAGAAATTCCAAAATTGTCAAAAATCGCTAAAATCGATTATATTGACAATATTCATAATATTGACAATGTAGATGATAGCAACAATGTTGGTAATATCGATAAAATTGAAAAAATTGAAAAAATTTCAAAAATCGACAAAATTGATAATATTGATAATATTGATAATATTCACAATGTTGATGATAGCAACAATGTTGATAATATCGAAAAAATTGAAAAAATTGAAAAAATTTGAAAAATTCAAAAAATGGAAAAAATCGATAAAATTGATAATATTGATATTATTGATAATATTCACAATGTTGATAATATCGAAAAAATTGAAAAAATTGAAAAAATTTGAGAAATTCCAAAATTGTCAAAAATCGACAAAATTGATAATATTGATAATATTGATAATAATCACAATGTTGATGATAGCAACAATGTTGATAATATCGAAAAAATTGAAAAAATTGAAAAAATTTCTAAAATCGATAAAATTGATAATATTGATATTATTGATAATATTCACAATGTTGATAATATCGAAAAAATTGAAAAAATTGAAAAAATTGAAAACATTTCAAAAATTCTAAAAATTCACAAAATCGATAAAATTGATAATATTGATATTATTGATAATATTCACAATGTTGATAATATCGAAAAAATTGAAAAAATTGAAAAAATTTGAGAAATTCCAAATTTGTCAAAAATCGATAAAATCGATAATATTGATAATATTCATAATATTCACAATGTAGATGATAGCAACAATGTTGATAATATCGATAAAATTGAAAAAATTGAAAAAATTCCAAAAATTTCAAAAATCGACAAAATTGATAATATTGATAATATTGATAATATTCACAATGTTGATAATATCGAAAAAATTGAAAAAATTGAAAAAATTTGAGAAATTCCAAAATTGTCAAAAATCGCTAAAATCGATTATATTGACAATATTCATAATATTGACAATGTAGATGATAGCAACAATGTTGGTAATATCGATAAAATTGAAAAAATTCAAAAAATTTCAAAAATCGACAAAATTGATAATATTGATAATATTGATAATATTCACAATGTTGATGATAGCAACAATGTTGATAATATCGAAAAAATTGAAAAAATTGACAACATTTCAAAAATTCTAAAAATTAAAAAAATCGATAAAATTGATAATATTGATAATATTGATAATATTCACAATGTTGATGATAGCAACAATGTTGATAATATCGAAAAAATTGAAAAAATTGAAAAAATTGAAAACATTTCAAAAATTCCAAAAATCGATAAAATTGATAATATTGATAATATTCACAATGTTGATGATAGCAACAATGTTGATAATATCGAAAAAATTGAAAAAATTGAAAAAATTGAAAACATTTCAAAAATTCCAAAAATCGATAAAATTGATAATATTGATATCATTGATAATATTCACAATGTTGATAATATCGAAAAAATTGAAAAAATTGAAAAAATTTGAGAAATTCCAAAATTGTCAAAAATCGACAAAATTGATAATATTGATAATATTGATAATAATCACAATGTAGATGATAGCAACAATGTTGATAATATCGATAAAATTGAAAAAATTGAAAAAATTTCAAAAATCGACAAAATTGATAATATTGATAATATTGATAATATTCACAATGTTGATGATAGCAACAATGTTGATAATATCGAAAAAATTGAAAAAATTGAAAAAATTGAAAACATTTCAAAAATTCAAAAAATTAAAAAAATCGATAAAGTTGATAATATTGATAATATTGATAATATTCACAATGTTGATGATAGCAACAATGTTGATAATATCGAAAAAATTGAAAAAATTGAAAAAATTGGAAAAATTCCAAAAATCGATAAAATTGATAATATTGATATATCATTGATAATATTCACAATGTTGATAATATCGAAAAAATTGAAAAAATTGAAAAAATTTGAGAAATTCAAAAAATTTCAAAAATCGCTAAAATCGATAATATTGATAATATTGATAATATTGACAATGTAGATGATAGCAACAATGTTGATAATATCGATGAAATTAAAAAACTGAAAAAATTGGAAAAATTGGAAAAATTGAAAAAATTGGAAAAATCGATAAAGTTGATAATATTGATAATATTGATAATGTTCACAATGTTGATAATATCGAAAAAATTGAAAAAATTGAAAAAATGTGAGAAATTCCAAAAATTTCAAAAATCGATAAAATCGATAATATTGATAATATTGATAACATTCACAATGTTGATGATAGCAACAATGTTGATAATATCGATAAAATTGGCAAAATTGAAAAAATTGAAAAAATTTGAGAATTACAAAAATTTCAAAAATCGACAAAATTGATAATATTGATAATATTGATAATATTCACAATGTTGATGATAGCAACAATGTTGATAATATCGAAAAAATTGAAAAAATTGAAAAAATTTGAGAAATTCCAAATTTGTCAAAAATCGCTAAAATCGATTATATTGACAATATTCATAATATTGACAATGTAGATGATAGCAACAATGTTGGTAATATCGATAAAATTGAAAAAATTGAAAAAATTTCAAAAATCGAGAAAATTGATAATATTGATAATATTGATAATATTCACAATGTTGATGATAGCAACAATGTTGATAATATCGAAAAAATTGAAAAAATTGAAAAAATTTCAAAAATTCCAAAAATTCCAAAAATCGATAAAATTGATAATATTGATAATATTGATAATATTCACAATGTTGATAATATCGAAAAAATTGAAAAAATTGAAAAAATTTGAGAAATTCCAAAATTTCAAAAATCGATAGCATCGATAATATTGATAATATTGATAATATTCACAATGTTGATGATAGCAACAATGTTGATAATATCGAAAAAATTGAAAAAATTGAAAAAATTTGAAAATTCAAAAATTAAAAATCGATAAAATTGATAATATTGATAATATTGATAATATTCACAATGTTGATAATATCGAAAAAATTGAAAAAATTGAAAAAATATGAAAAATTCAAAAAATTCAAAAAATTTCAAAAATCGATAAAATTGATAATATTGATAATATTGATAATATTCACAATGTTGATAATATCGAAAAAATTGAAAAAATTGAAAAAATTTGAGAAATTCAAAAAATTTCAAAAATCGATAAAATTGATAATATTGATAATATTGATAATATTCACAATGTTGATGATAGCAACAATGTTGATAATATCGAAAAAATTGAAAAAATTGAAAAAATTTCAAAAATTCCAAAAATCGATAAAATTGATAATATTGATATATCATTGATAATATTCACAATGTTGATAATATCGAAAAAATTGAAAAAATTGAAAAAATTTGAGAAATTCCAAAATTGTCAAAAATCGATAAAACTGATAACATTGATAATATTAACAATATTCACAATGTTGATGATAGCAACAATGTTGATAATATCGATAAAATTGAAAAAATTGAAAAATTAAAATTTCAAAAATCGAAAAATCGATAATATTGATAATATTGATAATATTCACAATGTTGATGATAGCAACAATGTTGATAATATCGAAAAAATTGAAAAAATTGAAAAAATTTGAAAATTCAAAAATGTCAAAAATCGATAAAATCGATAATATTGATAATATTGATAATATTCACAATGTTGATGATAGCAACAATGTTGATAATATCGAAAAAATTGAAAAAATTGAAAAAATTTGAAAAATTCAAAAAATTGGAAAAATCGATAAAATCGATAATATTGATAATATTGATAATATTCACAATGTTTATGATAGCAACAATGTTGATAATATCGATAAAATTGAAAAAATTGAAAAAATTGAAAACATTTCAAAAATTCCAAAAATCGATAAAATTGATAATATTGATATATCATTGATAATATTCACAATGTTGATAATATCGAAAAAATTGAAAAAATTGAAAAAATTTGAGAAATTCCAAAATTGTCAAAAATCGACAAAATTGATAATATTGATAATATTGATAATATTCACAATGTTGATGATAGCAACAATGTTGATAATATCGATAAAATTGAAAAAATTGAAAAAATTTCAAAAATCGACAAAATTGATAATATTGATAATATTGATAATATTCACAATGTTGATGATAGCAACAATGTTGATAATATCGAAAAAATTGAAAAAATTGAAAAAATTTGAAAAATTCAAAAAATTTCAAAAATCGACAAAATTGATAATATTGATAATATTGATAATATTCACAATGTTGATGATAGCAACAATGTTGATAATATCGAAAAAATTGAAAAAATTGAAAAAATTGAAAACATTTCAAAAATTCAAAAAATCGATAAAATTGATAATATTGATATTATTGATAATATTCACAATGTTGATAATATCGAAAAAATTGAAAAAATTGAAAAAATTTGAGAAATTCCAAAAATTTCAAAAATCGATAAAATTGATAATATTGATAATATTGATAATATTCACAATGTTGATGATAGCAACAATGTTGATAATATCGAAAAAATTGAAAAAATTGAAAAAATTGAAAAATTCAAAAAATTCCAAAAAACCAATAGAACCTGTAATATTGATAATATTGATAATATTCACAATGTTGATGATAGCAACAATGTTGATAATATCGAAAAAATTGAAAAAATTGAAAAAATTTGAGAAATTCCAAAAATTTCAAAAATCGATAAAATTGATAATATTGATAATATTGATAATATTCACAATGTTGATGATAGCAACAATGTTGATAATATCGATAAAATTGAAAAAATTGAAAAAATTGAAAACATTTCAAAAATTCAAAAAATTCAAAAAATCGATAAAATTGATAATATTGATATTATTGATAATATTCACAATGTTGATAATATCGAAAAAATTGAAAAAATTGAAAAAATTTGAGAAATTCTCAAATCGATAACATCGATAATATTGATAATATTGATAATATTCACAATGTTGATGATAGCAACAATGTTGATAATATCGATAAAATTGGAAAAATTGAAAAAATTTCTAAAATCGACAAAATTGATAATATTGATAATATTGATAATATTCACAATGTTGATGATAGCAACAATGTTGATAATATCGAAAAAATTGAAAAAATTGAAAAAATTTGAAAAATTCAAAAAATTAAAAAATCGATAAAGTTGATAATATTGATAATATTGATAATATTCACAATGTTGATGATAGCAACAATGTTGATAATATCGAAAAAATTGAAAAAATTGAAAAAATTTGAGAAATTCCAAAAATGTCAAAAATCGATAAAATTGATAATATTGATAATATTGATAATATTCACAATGTTGATGATAGCAACAATGTTGATAATATCGAAAAAATTGAAAAAATTGAAAAAATTTGAAAATTCAAAAAACTTCAAAAATCGATAATATTGATAATATTGATAATATTGATAATATTCACAATGTTGATGATAGCAACAATGTTGATAATATCGAAAAAATTGAAAAAATTGAAAAAATTTGAAAATTCAAAAATTTCAAAAATCGATAAAGTTGATAATATTGATAATATTGATAATATTCACAATGTTGATGATAGCAACAATGTTGATAATATCGAAAAAATTGAAAAAATTGAAAAAATTTGAAAAATTCAAAAAATGGAAAAAATCGATAAAGTTGATAATATTGATAATATTGATAATATTCACAATGTTGATAATATCGAAAAAATTGAAAAAATTGAAAAAATTTGATAATATTGATAATATTGATAATATTCACAATGTTGATGATAGCAACAATGTTGATAATATCGAAAAAATTGAAAAAATTGAAAAAATTTGAGAAATTCCAAATTTGTCAAAAATCGCTAAAATCGATTATATTGACAATATTCATAATATTGACAATGTAGATGATAGCAACAATGTTGATAATATCGATAAAATTGAAAAAATTCAAAAAATTTCTAAAATCGACAAAATTGATAATATTGATAATATTGATAATATTCACAATGTTGATGATAGCAACAATGTTGATAATATCGAAAAAATTGAAAAAATTGAAAAAATTTGAAAAATTCAAAAATTGGAAAAAATCGATAAAGTTGATAATATTGATAATATTGATAATATTCACAATGTTGATGATAGCAACAATGTTGATAATATTGAAAAAATTGGAAAAATTCAAAAAATTTCAAAAATCGATAAAATCGATAATATTGATAATATTGATAATGTTCACAATGTTGATGATAGCAACAATGTTGATAATATCGAAAAAATTGAAAAAATTGAAAAAATGTCAAAAATCGATAAAATTGATAATATTGATAATATTCACAATGTTGATGATAGCAACAATGTTGATAATATCGAAAAAATTGAAAAAATTGAAAAAATTGAAAAATTCAAAAATTCCAAAAATCGATAAAATCGATAATATTGATAATATTGATAATATTGATAATATTGCAACAATGTTGATAATATCGAAAAAATTGAAAAAATTGAAAAATTTGAAAAATTCAAAAAATTTCTAAAATCGATAAAATCGATAATATTGATAATATTGATAATATTCACAATGTTGATGATAGCAACAATGTTGATAATATCGATAAAATTGAAAAAATTGAAAAAATTTGAGAAATTCAAAAAATATCAAAAATCGATAAAATCGATAATATTCATAATATTGATACTATTCACAATGTAGATGATAGCAACAATGTTGATAATATCGAAAAAATTGAAAAAATTGAAAAAATTTGAGAAATTCCAAAATTGTCAAAAATCGACAAAATTGATAATATTGATAATATTGATAATAATCACAATGTTGATGATAGCAACAATGTTGATAATATCGAAAAAATTGAAAAAATTGAAAAAATTGGAAAAATTCCAAAAATCGATAAAATTGATAATATTGATATTATTGATAATATTCACAATGTTGATAATATCGAAAAAATTGAAAAAATTGAAAAAATTTGAGAAATTCCAAAATTGTCAAAAATCGATAAAATCGGTAATATTGATAATATTGATAATATTCACAATGTTGATGATAGCAACAATGTTGATAATATCGATAAAATTGAAAAAATTGAAAAAATTTCAAAAATCGATAAAATCGATAATATTGATAATATTGATAATATTCACAATGTTGATGATAGCAACAATGTTGATAATATCGATAAAATTGAAAAAATTGAAAAAATTTGAAAAATTCAAAAAATGGAAAAAATCGATAAAGTTGATAATATTGATAATATTGATAATATTCACAATGTTGATGATAGCAACAATGTTGATAATATCGAAAAAATTGAAAAAATTGAAAAAATTGGAAAAATTCAAAAAATTCAAAAATCGATAAAATCGATAATATTGATAATATTGATAATATTCACAATGTTGATGATATCAAAAATGTTGATAATAGCGATATAATGGAAAAAATTGAAAATATTGAAAAAATTCGAAATCAAAATAATTCAAAAAATCGATAAGATTGATAATATTGATAATATTGATAATATTCACAATGTTGATAATATCGATAAAATTGAAAAAATTTGAGAAATTCCAAAAATTTCAAAAATCGATAAAACTGATAATATTGATAATATTCACGGCGTAGATGATAGCAACAATGTTGATAATATCGATAAAATTGAAAAAATTGACAAAATTTGAACAATTCAAAAAATTCGAAATTTCCAAAAATTTCAAAAGTCGATAAAATTGATAATATTGATAATATTCGCAATGTTAATGATACCAACAATGCTGATAATATCGATAAAATTGAAAAAATTGACAAAATTTGAACAATTCAAAAATTTTAAAAATCAAAAAATTTCAAAAGTCGATAAAATTGATAATATTGATAATATTCACAATGTTGATGATAGCAACAATGTTGATAATATCGAAAAAATTGAAAAAATTGAAAAAATTTGAGAAATTCAAAAAATTGAAAAAATCGGTAAAATTGATAATATTGATAATATTGATAATATTCACAATGTTGATGATAGCAACAATGTTGATAATATCGCAAAAATTGAAAAAATTGAAAAAATTTGAAATATTCAAAAAATAGAAAAAATCGATAAAGTTGATAGTATTGATAATATTGATAATATTCACAATGTTGATAATATCGAAAAAATTGAAAAAATTGAAAAATTTGAAAAATTCAAAAAATTTCAAAAATCGATAAAACTGATAATATTGATAATATTGATAATATTCACAATGTTGATGATAGCAACAATGTTGATAATATCGAAAAAATTGAAAAAATTGAAAAAATTTCAAAAATCGACAAAATTGATAATATTGATAATATTGATAATATTCACAATGTTGATGATAGCAACAATGTTGATAATATCGAAAAAATTGAAAAAATTGAAAAAATTGGAAAAATTCCAAAAATTCCAAAAATCGATAAAATTGATAATATTGATAATATTGATAATATTCACAATGTTGATGATAGCAACAATGTTGATAATATCGAAAAAATTGAAAAAATTGAAAAAATTTGAGAAATTCCAAAAATTTCAAAAATCGATAACATCGATAATATTGATAATATTGATAATATTCACAATGTTGATGATAGCAACAATGTTGATAATATCGAAAAAATTGAAAAAATTGAAAAAATTGAAAACATTTCAAAAATTCCAAAAATCGATAAAATTGATAATATTGATATTATTGATAATATTCACAATGTTGATAATATCGAAAAAATTGAAAAAATTGAAAAAATTTGAGAAATTCCAAAATTGTCAAAAATCGCTAAAATCGATTATATTGACAATATTCATAATATTGACAATGTAGATGATAGCAACAATGTTGGTAATATCGATAAAATTGAAAAAATTGAAAAAATTTCAAAAATCGACAAAATTGATAATATTGATAATATTGATAATATTCACAATGTTGATGATAGCAACAATGTTGATAATATCGAAAAAATTGAAAAAATTGAAAAAATTTGAGAAATTCCAAAAATTTCAAAAATCGATAACATCGATAATATTGATAATATTGATAATATTCACAATGTTGATGATAGCAACAATGTTGATAATATCGATAAAATTGAAAAAATTGAAAAAATTTCAAAAATCGACAAAATTGATAATATTGATAATATTGATAATATTCACAATGTTGATGATAGCAACAATGTTGATAATATCGAAAAAATTGAAAAAATTGAAAAAATTTGAAAAATTCCAAAAATTGAAAAAATCGATAAAATTGATAATATTGATAATATTGATAATATTCACAATGTAGATGATAGCAACAATGTTGATAATATCGAAAAAATTGAAAAAATTGAAAAAATGTGAGAAATTCCAAAAATTTCAAAAATCGATAAAATCGATAATATTGATAATATTGATAATATTCACAATGTTGATGATAGCAACAATGTTGATAATATCGAAAAAATTGAAAAAATTGAAAAAATTTGAAAAATTCAAAAAATCGAAAAAATCGATAAAACTGATAATATTGATAATATTCACAATGTAGATGATAGCAACAATGTTGATAATATCGAAAAAATTGAAAAAATTGAAAAAATTTGAAAAATTCAAAAAATTGAAAAAATCGATAAAATTGATAATATTGATAATATTGATAATATTCACAATGTTGATAATATCGAAAAAATTGAAAAAATTGAAAAAATTTGAGAAATTCAAAAAATATCAAAAATCGATAAAATCGATAATATTCATAATATTGATACTATTCACAATGTAGATGATATCAACAATCTTGATAATATCGAAATAATTGAAAAAATTGAAAAATTGAAAATTCAAAAATTCAAAAAATTGAAAAAATCGAGAAAATTGATAATATTGATAATATTGATAATATGCACAATGTTGATAATATCGAAAAAATTGAAAAAATTGAAAAAATTGGAAAAATTGGAAAAATTGGAAAAATCGATAACATCGATAATATTGATAATATTGATAATGTTCACAATGTTGATGATAGCAACAATGTTGATAATATCGAAAAAATTGAAAAAATTGAAAAAATTTAAAACATTTCAAAAATTCCAAAAATTCTAAAAATCGATAAAATTGATAATATTGATAATATTCACAATGTTGATGATAGCAACAATGTTGATAATATCGAAAAAATTGAAAAAATTGAAAAAATTTGAGAAATTCCAAAATTGTCAAAAATCGCTAAAATCGATAATATTGATAATATTGATAATATTCACAATGTTGATGATAGCAACAATGTTGATAATATCGATAAAATTGAAAAAATTGAAAAAATTTCAAAAATTCTAAAAATTCAAAAAATCGATAAAATTGATAATATTGATATTATTGATAATATTCACAATGTTGATAATATCGAAAAAATTGAAAAAATTGAAAAAATGTGAGAAATTCCAAAAATTTCAAAAATCGATAACATCGATAATATTGATAATATTGATAATATTCACAATGTTGATGATAGCAACAATGTTGATAATATCGATAAAATTGAAAAAATTGAAAAAATTTCAAAAATCGAGAAAATTGATAATATTGATAATATTGATAATATTCACAATGTTGATGATAGCAACAATGTTAATAATATCGAAAAAATTGAAAAAATTGAAAAAATTTGAAATATTCAAAAAATGGAAAAAATCGATAAAGTTGATAATATTGATAATATTGATAATATTCACAATGTTGATGATAGCAACAATGTTGATAATATCGAAAAAATTGAAAAAATTGAAAAAATTTGAGAAATTCCAAATTTGTCAAAAATCGCTAAAATCGATAATATTGATAATATTGATAATATTCACAATGTTGATGATAGCAACAATGTTGATAATATCGATAAAATTGAAAAAATTGAAAAAATTTCAAAAATCGAGAAAATTGATAATATTGATAATATTGATAATATTCACAAGGTTGATGATAGCAACAATGTTAATAATATCGCAAAAATTGAAAAAATTGAAAAAATTTGAAATATTCAAAAAATGGAAAAAATCGATAAAGTTGATAATATTGATAATATTGATAATATTCACAATGTTGATGATAGCAACAATGTTGATAATATCGAAAAAATTGAAAAAATTGAAAAAATTTTCAAAAATCGACAAAATTGATAATATTGATAATATTGATAATATTCACAATGTTGATGATAGCAACAATGTTGATAATATCGAAAAAATTGAAAAAATTGAAAAAATTTGAGAAATTCCAAAATTGTCAAAAATCGCTAAAATCGATTATATTGACAATATTGATAATATTGACAATGTAGATGATAGCAACAATGTTGGTAATATCGACAAAATTGAAAAAATTCAAAAAATTTCAAAAATCGACAAAATTGATAATATTGATAATATTGATAATAATCACAATGTTGATGATAGCAACAATGTTGATAATATCGAAAAAATTGAAAAAATTGAAAAAATTTGAAAAATTCAAAAAATGGAAAAAATCGATAAAGTTGATAATATTGATAATATTGATAATATTCACAATGTTGATAATATCGAAAAAATTGAAAAAATTGAAAAAATTTGAGAAATTCCAAAAATTTCAAAAATCGATAACATCAATAATATTGATAATATTGATAATATTCACAATGTTGATGATAGCAACAATGTTGATAATATCGAAAAAATTGAAAAAATTGAAAAAATTTCAAAAATTTCAAAAATCGACAAAATTGATAATATTGATAATATTGATAATATTCACAATGTTGATGATAGCAACAATGTTGATAATATCGAAAAAATTGAAAAAATTGAAAAAATGTGAAAAATTCAAGAAATTTCAAAAATCGATAAAGTTGTTAATATTGATAATATTGATAATATTCACAATGTTGATAATATCGAAAAAATGGGAAAAATTTGAAATATTTGAAAAAGTCAAAAAATGTCAGAAATCGATAAAATCGATAATATTGATAATATTGATAATACTCACAACGTAGATGAGAGCAACAATGTTGATAATATCGAAAAAATTGAAAAAATTGAAAAATTGAAAAAATTGATAATATTGATAATATTGATAATATTGATAATATTCACAATGTTGATGATAGCAACAATGTTGATAATATCGAAAAAATTGAAAAATTGAAAAAATCGAAAAATTGATAATATTGATAATATTCACAATGTTGATGATAGCAACAATGTTGATAATATCGAAAAAATTGAAAAAATTGAAAAAATCTGGAATATTCAAAAAATTCAAACAATCGATAAAGTTGATAATATTGATAATATTGATAATATTCACAATGTTGATGATAGCAACAATGTTGATAATATCGATAAAATTGAAAAAATTGAAAAAATTTCAAAAATTCCAAAAATATCAAAAATCGGCAAAATTGATAATATTGATAATATTGATAATATTCACAATGTTGATAATATCGAAAAAATTGAAAAAATTGAAAAAATTTGAGAAATTCCAAAAATTTCAAAAATCGATAAAACTGATAATATTGATAATATTCACAATGTTGATGATAGCAACAATGTTGATAATATCGAAAAAATTGAAAAAATTGAAAAAATTTGAAAAATTCAGAAAATGGAAAAAATCGATAAAGTTGATAATATTGATAATATTGATAATATTCACAATGTTGATGATAGCAACAATGTTGATAATATCGAAAAAATTGAAAAAATTGAAAAAATTTGAAAAATTCAAAAATTGAAAAATCGATAAAATTGATAATATTGATAATATTGATAATATTCACAATGTTGATGATAGCAACAATGTTGATAATATCGAAAAAATTGAAAAAATTGAAAAAATTTGAAAAATTCAAAAATTCAAAAAATTTCAAAAATCGATAAAATTGATAATATTGATAATATTGATAATATTCACAATGTTGATAATATCGAAAAAATTCAAAAATTTGGAAAAATTCAAAAAATGGAAAAAATCGGTAAAATTGATAATATTTATAATATTGATAATATTGATAATATTCACAATGTTGATAATATCGAAAAAATTGAAAAAATTTGAGAAATTCCAAAAATTTCAAAAATCGATAAAATTGATAATATTGATAATATTCACAATGTTGATGATAGCAACAATGTTGATAATATCGATAAAATTGAAAAAATTCAAAAAATTTCAAAAATCGACAAAATTGATAATATTGATAATATTGATAATATTCACAATGTTGATGATAGCAACAATGTTGATAATATCGAAAAAATTGAAAAAATTGAAAAAATTTGAAAAATTCCAAAAATTGAAAAAATCGATAAAATTGATAATATTGATAATATTGATAATATTCACAATGTTGATGATAGCAACAATGTTGATAATATCGATGAAATTAAAAAACTCAAAAAATTTCAAAAATCGACAAAATTGATAATATTGATAATATTGATAATATTCACAATGTTGATGATAGCAACAATGTTGATAATATCGAAAAAATTGAAAAAATTGAAAAAATTTGAAAAATTCAAAAATTGAAAAAATCGATAAATTCGGTAATATTGATAATATTGATAATATTCACAATGTAGATGATAGCAACAATGTTGATAATATCGAAAAAATTGAAAAAATTGAAAAAATTTGAGAAATTCCAAAATTTTCAAAAATCGATAAAATCGATAATATTGATAATATTGATAATATTCACAATGTTGATGATAGCAACAATGTTGATAATATCGAAAAAATTGAAAAAATTGAAAAAATTTCAAAAATCGAGAAAATTGATAATATTGATAATATTGATAATATTCACAATGTTGATGATAGCAACAATGTAAATAATATCGAAAAAATTGAAAAAATTGAATAAATTTGAAAAACTCAAAAATTGGAAAAAATCGATAAAGTTGATAATATTGATAATATTGATAATATTCACAATGTTGATGATAGCAACAATGTTGATAATATCGAAAAAATTGAAAAAATTGAAAAAATTTCAAAAATCGAGAAAATTGATAATATTGATAATATTGATAATATTCACAATGTTGATGATAGCAACAATGTTGATAATATCGAAAAAATTGAAAAAATTGAAAAAATTTGAAAAATTCAAAAATTGGAAAAAATCGATAAAGTTGATAATATTGATAATATTGATAATATTCACAATGTTGATGATAGCAACAATGTTGATAATATCGAAAAAATTGAAAAAATTGAAAAAATTGAAAACATTTCAAAAATTTCAAAAATCGATAAAATTGATAATATTGATAATATTGATAATATTCACAATGTTGATGATAGCAACAATGTTGATAATATCGAAAAAATTGAAAAAATTGAAAAAATTTGAGAAATTCCAAAATTGTCAAAAATCGCTAAAATCGATTATATTGATAATATTGATAATATTCACAATGTTGATGATAGCAACAATGTTGATAATATCGACAAAATTGAAAAAATTGAAAAAATTTGAAAATTCAAAAATGGAAAAATCGATAAATTGATAATATTGATAATATTGATAATATTCACAATGTTGATGATAGCAACAATGTTGATAATATCGAAAAAATTGAAAAAATTGAAAAATTTTTGAAAAATCGATAAAATTGATAATATTGATAATATTCACAATGTTGATGATAGCAACAATGTTGATAATATCGATAAAATTGAAAAAATTGAAAAAATTTCTAAAATCGACAAAAATTGATAATATTGATAATATTGATAATATTCACAATGTTGATGATAGCAACAATGTTGATAATATCGAAAAAATTGAAAAAATTGAAAACATTTGAAAAATTCAAAAAATTTCAAAAATCGATAAAATTGATAATATTGATAATATTGATAATATTCACAATGTTGATAATATCGAAAAAATTGAAAAAATTGAAAAAATTTGAGAAATTCCAAAAATTGAAAAAATCGGCAAAATTGATAATATTGATAATATTGATAATATTCACAATGTTGATGATAGCAACAATGTTGATAATATCGACAAAAATTGAAAAAATTGAAATAATTTGAAAAATTCAAGTATTTCAAAAATCGATAAAATTGATAATATTGATAATATTGATAATATTCACAATGTTGATGATAGCAACAATGTTGATAATATCGAAAAAATTGAAAAAATTGAAAACGTTTGAAAAATTCCAAATATTTCAAAAATCGATAAAATCGGTAATATTGATATTATTGATAATATTCACAATGTTGATAATATCGAAAAAATTGAAAAAATTGAAAAAATTTGAGAAATTCCAAAAATTCTAAAAATGTCAAAAATCGATAAAATTGATAATATTGATAATATTGATAATATTCACAATGTAGATGATAGCACCAATGTTGATAATATCGATAAAATTGAAAAAATTGAAAAAATTTGAAAAATTCAGAAAATGGAAAAAATCGATAAAGTTGACAATATTGATAGTATTGATAATATTCACAATGTTCATGATAGCAACAATGTTGATAATATCGAAAAAATTGAAAAAATTGAAAGAATTGAAAACATTTCAAAAATTCCAAAAAGCGATAAAATTGGTAATATTGATAATATTGATAATATTCACAATGTTGATGATAGCAACAATGTTGATAATATCGAAAAAATTGAAGAAATTGAAAAAATTGAAAACATTTCAAAAATTCAAAAAATCGCTAAAGTTGATAATATTGATAATATTGATAATATTCACAATGTTGATGATAGCAACAATGTTGATAATATCGAAAAAATTGAAAAAATTGAAAAAATTTGAGAAATTCCAAATTTGTCAAAAATCGATAAAATCGATAATATTGATAATATTGATAATGTTCACAATGTAGATGATAGCAACAATGTTGATAATATCGAAAAAATTGAAAAAATTGAAAAAATGTCTAAAATCGACAATATTGATAATATTGATAATATTGATAATATTCACAATGTTGATAATATCGAAAAAATTGAAAAAATTGAAAAAATTGAAAAATTTCAAAAAATTTCAAAAAGTCGATAAAATCGATAATATTGATAATATTGATAATATTCACAATGTTGATGATAGCAACAATGTTGATAATATCGAAAAAATTGAAAAAATTGAAAAAATTTGAGAAATTCCAAATTTGTCAAAAATCGATAAAATCGATTATATTGACAATATTCATAATATTGACAATGTAGATGATAGCAACAATGTTGGTAATATCGATAAAATTGAAAAAATTGAAAAAATTTCAAAAATCGACAAAATTGATAATATTGATAATATTGATAATATTCACAATGTTGATGATAGCAACAATGTTAATAATATCGAAAAAATTGAAAAAATTGAAAAAATTTGAAAAATTCAAAAAATGGAAAAAATCGATAAAGTTGATAATATTGATAATATTGATAATATTCACAATGTTGATGATAGCAACAATGTTGATAATATCGAAAAAATTGAAAAAATTGAAAAAATTGAAAAATTCAAAAAATCGATAAAATTGATAATATTGATAATATTGATAATATTCACAATGTTGATGATAGCAACAATGTTGATAATATCGAAAAAATTGAAAAAATTGAAAAAATTTGAGAAATTCCAAATTTGTCAAAAATCGATAAAATCGATTATATTGATAATATTGATAATATTCACAATGTTGATGATAGCAACAATGTTGATAATATCGATAAAATTGAAAAAATTCAAAAAATTTCAAAAATCGACAAAATTGATAATATTGATAATATTGATAATATTCACAATGTTGATGATAGCAACAATGTTGATAATATCGAAAAAATTGAAAAAATTGAAAAAATTTGAAAATTCAAAAATTCCAAAAATTCAAAAAATGTCCAAAGTCGATAATATTGATAATATTGATAATATTCACAATGTTGATGATAGCAACAATGTTGATAATATCGAAAAAATTGAAAAAATTGAAAAAATTTGAAATATTCAAAAATTTCAAAAATCGATAAAATCGATAATATTGATAATATTGATAATATTCACAATGTTGATGATAGCAACAATGTTGATAATATCGAAAAAATTGAAAAAATTGAAAAAATTTGAAAAATTCAAAAAATTGAAGAAATTGATAATATTGATAATATTGATAATATTGATAATATTCACAAGGTTGATGATAGCAACAATGTTGATAATATCGATAAAATTGAAAAAATTGAAAGAATATAAGAAATTCAAAAAATTTCAAAAATCGAGAAAATCGATAATATTGATAATATTGATAATATTCACAATGTTGATGATAGCAACAATGTTGATAATATCGAAAAAATTGAAAAAATTGGAAAAATTGGAAAAATTCAAAAATTTCAAAAATCGAGAAAATTGATAATATTGATAATATTGATAATATTCACAATGTTGATGATAGCAACAATGTTGATAATATCGAAAAAATTGAAAAAATTGAAAAAATTTCAAAATTTAAAAAAAATCGATAAAATTGATAATATTGATAATATTGATAATATTCACAATGTTGATAATATCGAAAAAATTGAAAAAATTGAAAAAATTTGAGAAATTCCAAATTTGTCAAAAATCGCTAAAATCGATTATATTGACAATATTCATAATATTGACAATGTAGATGATAGCAACAATGTTGATAATATCGATAAAATTGAAAAAATTGAAAAAATTTCAAAAATCGACAAAATTGATAATATTGATAATATTGATAATATTCACAATGTTGATGATAGCAACAATGTTGATAATATCGAAAAAATTGAAAAAATTGAAAAAATTTGAAAAATTCAAAAAATTTCTAAAATCGATAAAGTTGATAATATTGATAATATTGATAATATTCACAATGTTGATGATAGCAACAATGTTGATAATATCGAAAAAATTGAAAAAATTGAAAAAATTTGAGAAATTCCAAATTTGTCAAAAATCGCTAAAATCGATTATATTGACAATATTCATAATATTGACAATGTAGATGATAGCAACAATGTTGATAATATCGATAAAATTGAAAAAATTCAAAAAATTTCAAAAATCGACAAAATTGATAATATTGATAATATTGATAATATTCACAATGTTGATGATAGCAACAATGTTAATAATATCGAAAAAATTGAAAAAATTTCTAAAATCGACAAAATTGATAATATTGATAATATTGATAATATTCACAATGTTGATGATAGCAACAATGTAAATAATATCGAAAAAATTGAAAAAATTGAAAAAAAAATTTCAAAAATCGACAAAATTGATAATATTGATATTATTGATAATATTCACAATGTTGATAATATCGAAAAAATTGAAAAAATTGAAAAAATTTGAGAAATTCCAAAAATTTCAAAAATCGATAACATCGATAATATTGATAATATTGATAATATTCACAATGTTGATGATAGCAACAATGTTGATAATATCGAAAAAATTGAAAAAATTGAAAAAATTGAAAATATTTCAAAAATTCTAAAAATTAAAAAAATCGATAAAATTGATAATATTGATAATATTGATAATATTCACAATGTTGATGATAGCAACAATGTTGATAATATCGAAAAAATTGAAAAAATTGAAAAAATTTGAGAAATTCCAAAAATTTCAAAAATCGATAACATCGATAATATTGATAATATTGATAATATTCACAATGTTGATGATAGCAACAATGTTGATAATATCGATAAAATTGAAAAAATTGAAAAAATTTCAAAAATCGAGAAAATTGATAATATTGATAATATTGATAATATTCACAATGTTGATGATAGCAACAATGTTGATAATATCGAAAAAATTGAAAAAATTGAAAAAATTTGAAAAATTCAAAAAATGGAAAAAATCGATAAAGTTGATAATATTGATAATATTGATAATATTCACAATGTTGATGATAGCAACAATGTTGATAATATCGAAAAAATTGAAAAAATTGAAAAAATTTGAGAAATTCCAAAAATTTCAAAAATCGATAAAATCGATAATATTGATAATATTGATAATATTCACAATGTTGATGATAGCAACAATGTTGATAATATCGAAAAAATTGAAAAAATTGAAAAAATTTGAAAAATTCAGAAAATGGAAAAAATCGATAAAGATGATAATATTGATAATATTGATAATATTCACAATGTTGATGATAGCAACAATGTTGATAATATCGAAAAAATTGAAAAAATTGAAAAAATTTGAAAAATTCAAAAAAATTCAAAAATCGACAGAATTGATAATATTGATAATATTGATAATATTCACAATGTTGATGATAGCAACAATGTTGATAATATCGATAAAATTGAAAAAATTGAAAAATTTGAGAAATTCCAAAAATTTCAAAAATCGATAATATCGATAATATTGATAATATTGATAATATTCACAATGTTGATGATAGCAACAATGTTGATAATATCGATAAAATTGAAAAAATTGAAAAAATTTCAAAAATCGAGAAAATTGATAATATTGATAATATTGATAATATTCACAATGTTGATGATAGCAACAATGTTGATAATATCGAAAAAATTGAAAAAATTGAAAAAATTTGAAAAATTCAAAAATTCAAAATCAAAATCGATAAATTGATAATATTGATAATATTGATAATATGCACAATGTTGATAATATCGAAAAAATTGAAAAAATTGAAAAAATTTGAGAAATTCCAAAATTGTCAAAAATCGATAAAATTGATTATATTGATAATATTGATAATATTCACAATGTTGATGATAGCAACAATGTTGATAATATCGAAAAAATTGAAAAAATTGAAAAAATTTCAAAAATCGATGAAATTGATAATATTGATAATATTGATAATATTCACAATGTTGATGATAGCAACAATGTTGATAATATCGAAAAAATTGAAAAAATTGAAAAAATTTGAAAAATTGAAAAAATTGAAAAAATCGATAAAATTGATAATATTGATAATATTGATAATATTCACAATGTTGATGATAGCAACAATGTTGATAATATCGAAAAAATTGAAAAAATTGAAAAAATTTCAAAAATCGATAAAATTGATAATACTGATAATATTGATAATATTCACAATGTTGATGATAGCAACAATGTTGATAATATCGAAAAAATTGAAAAAATTGAAAAAATTTGAAAAATTCAAAAAATGTCAAAAATCGATAAAATTGATAATATTGATAATATTGATAATATTCACAATGTTGATGATAGCAACAATGTTGATAATATCGAAAAAATTGAAAAAATTGAAAAAATTTCAAAAATCGATAAAATTGATAATATTGATAATATTGATAATATTCACAATGTTGATGATAGCAACAATGTTGATAATATCGAAAAAATTGAAAAAATTGAAAAAATTTGAAAAATTCAAAAAATTGAAAAAATCGATAAAATTGATAATATTGATAATATTGATAATATTCACAATGTTGATGATAGCAACAATGTTGATAATATCGATAAAATTGAAAAAATTGAAAAAATTTGAAAAATTACAAAAATTTCAGACATCGATAACATCGATAATATTGATAATATTGATAATATTCACAATGTTGACGATAGCAACAATGTTGATAATATCGAAGAAATTGAAAAAATTGAAAAAATTTGAGAAATTCCAAAATTTTCAAAAATCGATAACATCGATAATATTGATAATATTGATAATATTCACAATGTTGATGATAGCAACAATGTTGATAATATCGAAAAAATTGAAAAAATTGAAAAATTCGAAAAATTCAAAGGATTTCAAAAATCGATAAAATTGATAATATTGATAATATTGATAATATTCACAATGTTGATGATAGCAACAATGTTGATAATATCGAAAAAATTGAAAAAATTCAAAAAATTCAAAAAATTTCAAAAATCGATAACATCGATAATATTGATAATATTGATAATATTCACAATGTTGATGATAGCAACAATGTTGGTAATATCGATAAAATTGAAAAAATTCAAAAAATTTCAAAAATCGACAAAATTGATAATATTGATAATATTGATAATATTCACAATGTTGATGATAGCAACAATGTTGATAATATCGAAAAAATTGAAAAAATTGAAAAAATTTCTAAAATCGATAAAATTGATAATATTGATATTATTGATAATATTCACAATGTTGATAATATCGAAAAAATTGAAAAAATTGAAAAAATTTGAGAAATTCCAAAATTGTCAAAAATCGCTAAAATCGATTATATTGACAATATTCATAATATTGACAATGTAGATGATAGCAACAATGTTGGTAATATCGACAAAATTGAAAAAATTGAAAAAATTTCAAAAATCGACAAAATTGATAATATTGATAATATTGATAATATTCACAATGTTGATGATAGCAACAATGTTGATAATATCGAAAAAATTGAAAAAATTGAAAAAATTTGAAAAATTCCAAAAATTCAAAAAATCGATAAAATTGATAATATTGATAATATTGATAATATTCACAATGTTGATAATATCGAAAAAATTGAAAAAATTGAAAAAATGTGAGAAATTCCAAAAATTTCAAAAATCGATAAAATCGATAATATTGATAATATTGATAATATTCACAATGTAGATGATAGCAACAATGTTGATAATATCGAAAAAATTGAAAAAATTGAAAAAATTTGAAAAATTCAAAAATTCAAAATCAAAATCGATAATATTGATAATATTGATAATATTCACAATGTTGATGATAGCAACAATGTTGATAATATCGAAAAAATTGAAAAAATTGAAAAAATTTGAGAAATTCAAAAATTTCAAAAATCGATAACATCGATAATATTGATAATATTGATAATATTCACAATGTTGATGATAGCAACAATGTTGATAATATCGATAAAATTGAAAAAATTGAAAAAATTTCAAAAATCGACAAAATTGATAATATTGATAATATTGATAATATTCACAATGTTGATGATAGCAACAATGTTGATAATATCGAAAAAATTGAAAAAATTGAAAAAATTTGAGAAATTCCAAAATTGTCAAAAATCGCTAAAATCGATAATATTGATAATATTGATAATATTCACAATGTTGATGATAGCAACAATGTTGATAATATCGAAAAAATTGAAAAAATTGGAAAAATTAAAAAAATTGAAAAAATCGATAAAATCGATAATATTGATAATATTCACAATGTTGATGATAGCAACAATGTTGATAATATCGAAAAAATTGAAAAAATTGAAAAAATTTGAAAAATTTTCAAAAATCGATAAAGTTGATAATATTGATAATATTGATAATATTCACAATGTTGATGATAGCAACAATGTTGATAATATCGAAAAAATTGAAAAAATTGAAAAAATTTGAGAAATTCCAAAATTGTCAAAAATCGCTAAAATCGATTATATTGACAATATTCATAATATTGACAATGTAGATGATAGCAACAATGTTGGTAATATCGATAAAATTGAAAAAATTGAAAAAATTTCAAAAATCGACAAAATTGATAATATTGATAATATTGATAATATTCACAATGTTGATGATAGCAACAATGTTGATAATATCGAAAAAATTGAAAAAATTGAAAAAATTTGAAAAATTCAAAAAATGGAAAAAATCGATAAAGTTGATAATATTGATAATATTGATAATATTCACAATGTTGATGATAGCAACAATGTTGATAATATCGAAAAAATTGAAAAAATTGAAAAAATTGAAAACATTTCAAAAATTCAAAAAATTAAAAAAATCGATAAAGTTGATAATATTGATAATATTGATAATATTCACAATGTTGATAATATCGAAAAAATTGAAAAAATTGAAAAAATTTCAAAAATCGAGAAAATTGATAATATTGATAATATTGATAATATTCACAATGTTGATGATAGCAACAATGTTGATAATATCGATAAAATATAATTGAAAAAATTCAAAAAGATTCAAAAATCCACAAAATTGATAATATTGATAATATTGATAATATTCACAATGTTGATGATAGCAACAATGTTAATAATATCGAAAAAATTGAAAAAATTGAAAAAATTTGAGAAATTCCAAAAATTTCAAAAATCGATAACATCGATAATATTGATAATATTGATAATATTCACAATGTTGATGATAGCAACAATGTTGATAATATCGAAAAAATTGAAAAAATTGAAAAAATTTGAGAAATTCCAAAATTGTCAAAAATCGCTAAAATCGATTATATTGATAATATTGATAATATTCACAATGTTGATGATAGCAACAATGTTGATAATATCGAAAAAATTGAAAAAATTGAAAAAATTGGAAATATTCCAAAAATTCAAAAATCGATAAAATCGATAATATTGATAATATTGATAATATTCACAATGTTGATGATAGCAACAATGTTGATAATATCGATAAAATTGAAAAAATTGAAAAATTTGAAAAATTTGAAAAATTTGAAAAGTTCCAAAAATTTCAAAAATCGATAAAATCGATAATATTGATAATATTGATAATATTCACAATGTTGATGATAGCAACAATGTTGATAATATCGATAAAATTGAAAAAATTGAAAAAATTTCAAAAATCGATAAACTTGATAATATTGATAATATTGATAATATTCACAATGTTGATGATAGCAACAATGTTGATAATATCGAAAAAATTGAAAAAATTGAAAAAATTTCAAAAATTCTAAAAATTCACAAAATCGATAAAATTGATAATATTGATATTATTGATAATATTCACAATGTTGATAATATCGAAAAAATTGAAAAAATTGAAAACATTTCAAAAATTCTAAAAATTCAAAAAATCGATAAAATTGATAATATTGATATTATTGATAATATTCACAATGTTGATAATATCGAAAAAATTGAAAAAATTGAAAAAATTTGAGAAATTCCAAAATTGTCAAAAATCGCTAAAATCGATTATATTGACAATATTCATAATATTGACAATGTAGATGATAGCAACAATGTTGATAATATCGATAAAATTGAAAAAATTCAAAAAATTTCAAAAATCGACAAAATTGATAATATTGATAATATTCACAATGTTGATGATAGCAACAATGTTGATAATATCGAAAAAATTGAAAAAATTGAAAAAATTTGAGAAATTCCAAAAATTTCAAAAATCGATAACATCGATAATATTGATAATATTGATAATATTCACAATGTTGATGATAGCAACAATGTTGATAATATCGAAAAAATTGAAAAAATTGAAAAAGTTTGAGAAATTCCAAATTTGTCAAAAATCGCTAAAATCGATTATATTGACAATATTCATAATATTGACAATGTAGATGATAGCAACAATGTTGATAATATCGATAAAATTGAAAAAATTGAAAAAATTTCAAAAATCGACAAAATTGATAATATTGATAATATTGATAATATTCACAATGTTGATGATAGCAACAATGTTGATAATATCGAAAAAATTGAAAAAATTGAAAAAATTTGAAAAATTCCAAAAATTGAAAAAATCGATAAAATTGATAATATTGATAATATTGATAATATTCACAATGTTGATGATAGCAACAATGTTGATAATATCGAAAAAATTGAAAAAATTGAAAAAATTTGAGAAATTCAAAAAATTCAAAAAATCGATAAAATTGATAATATTGATAATATTGATAATATTCACAATGTTGATAATATCGAAAAAATTGAAAAAATTGAAAAAATTTGAGAAATTCCAAAAATTTCAAAAATCGATAACATCGATAATATTGATAATATTGATAATATTCACAATGTTGATGATAGCAACAATGTTGATAATATCGAAAAAATTGAAAAAATTGAAAAAATTTGAAAAATTCAAAAAATGTCTAAAATCGACAATATTGATAATATTGATAATATTGATAATATTCACAATGTTGATAATATCGAAAAAATTGAAAAAATTGAAAAAATTTGAGAAATTCCCAAAATTTCAAAAATCGATAAAATTGATAATATTGATATTATTGATAATATTCACAATGTTGATAATATCGAAAAAATTGAAAAAATTGAAAAAATTTGAGAAATTCCAAAATTGTCAAAAATCTCTAAAATCGATTATATTGACAATATTGATAATATTCACAATGTTGATGATAGCAACAATGTTGATAATATCGATAAAATTGAAAAAATTGAAAAAAAAATTCAAAAATCGACAAAATTGATAATATTGATAATATTGATAATATTCACAATGTTGATGATAGCAACAATGTTGATAATATCGAAAAAATTGAAAAAATTGAAAAAATTTGAAAAATTCAAAAAATGGAAAAAATCGATAAAGTTGATAATATTGATAATATTGATAATATTCACAATGTTGATGATAGCAACAATGTTGATAATATCGAAAAAATTGAGAAAATTCAAAAAATTTCAAAAATCGACAAAATTGATAATATTGATAATATTGATAATATTCACAATGTTGATGATAGCAACAATGTTGATAATATCGAAAAAATTGAAAAAATTGAAAAAATTTGAAAAATTCAAAAAATTTCAAAAATCGTCAAAATTAATAATATTGATAATATTGATAATATTCACAATGTTGATGATAGCAACAATGTTGATAATATCGAAAAAATTGAAAAAATTGAAAAAATTTGAGAAATTCCAAAAATTTCAAAAATCGATAAAACTTATAACATTGATAATATTGATAATATTCACAATGTTGATGATAGCAACAATGTTGATAATATCGAAAAAATTGAAAAAATTGAAAAATTTGAGTAATTCCAAAAAATTTCAAAAATCGATATTGATAATATTGATAATATTCACAATGTTGATGATAGCAACAATGTTGATAATATCGAAAAAATTGAAAAAATTGAAAAAATTTGAAAAATTCAAAAATTTCAAAAATCGATAAAATTGATAATATTGATAATATTGATAATATTCACAATGTTGATGATAGCAACAATGTTGATAATATCGAAAAAATTGAAAAAATTGAAAAATTTGAAAACACTTCAAAAATTTCAAAAATCGACAAAAATTGATAATATTGATAATATTCACAATGTTGATGATAGCAACAATGTTGATAATATCGATAAAATTGAAAAAATTCAAAAAATTTCAAAAATCGACAAAATTGATAATATTGATAATATTGATAATATTCACAATGTTGATGATAGCAACAATGTTGATAATATCGAAAAAATTGAAAAAATTGAAAAAATTTGAAAAATTCAAAAAATTCAAAAAATCGATAAAATTGATAATATTGATAATATTGATAATATTCACAATGTTGATAATATCGAAAAAATTGAAAAAATTGAAAAAATTTGAGAAATTCCAAAATTTCAAAAATCGTCAAAATTGATAATATTGATAATATTGATAATATTCACAATGTTGATGATAGCAACAATGTTGATAATATCGAAAAAATTGAAAAAATTGAAAACATTTCAAAAATTCTAAAAATTCACAAAATTGATAAAATTGATAATATTCACAATGTTGATAATATTGAAAAAATTGAAAAAATTGAAAAAATTGAATACATTTCAAAAATTCCAAAAATTCACAAAATCGATAAAATTGATAATATTGATATTATTGATAATATTCACAATGTTGATAATATCGAAAAAATTGAAAAAATTGAAAAAATTTGAGAAATTCCAAATTTGTCAAAAATCGCTAAAATCGATTATATTGATAATATTGATAATATTCACAATGTTGATGATAGCAACAATGTTGATAATATCGATAAAATTGAAAAAATTGAAAAAATTGAAAAATTTCAAAAGTCGACAAAATTAATAATATTGATAATATTGATAATATTCACAATGTTGATGATAGCAACAATGTTGATAATATCGAAAAAATTGAAAAAATTGAAAAAATTTGAGAAATTCCAAATTTGTCAAAAATCGCTAAAATCGATTATATTGATAATATTGATAATATTCACAATGTTGATGATAGCAACAATGTTGATAATATCGATAAAATTGAAAAAATTCAAAAAATTTCAAAAATCGACAAAATTGATAATATTGATAATATTGATAATATTCACAATGTTGATGATAGCAACAATGTTGATAATATCTGAAAAAATTGAAAAAATTTGAAAATTCAAAAAATGGAAAAAATCGATAAAATTGATAATATTGATAATATTGATAATATTCACAATGTTGATGATAGCAACAATGTTGATAATATCGAAAAAATTGAAAAAATTGAAAAAATTTCAAAAATTCAAAAAATTCAAAAAATCGATAAAATTGATAATATTGATATTATTGATAATATTCACAATGTTGATAATATCGAAAAAATTGAAAAAATTGAAAAAATTTGAGAAATTCCAAAAATTTCAAAAATCGATAAAATTGATAATATTGATAATATTGATAATATTCACAATGTTGATGATAGCAACAATGTTGATAATATCGAAAAAATTGAAAAAATTGAAAAAATTGAAAATTCAAAAATTTCAAAAATCGATAAAATCGATAATATTGATAATATTGATAATATTCACAATGTTGATGATAGCAACAATGTTGATAATATCGAAAAAATTGAAAAAATTGGAAAAATTGGAAAAATTGAAAAAATTGGAAAAATCGATAAAGTTGATAATATTGATAATATTGATAATATTCACAATGTTGATGATAGCAACAATGTTGATAATATCGAAAAAATTGAAAAAATTGAAAAAATTTGAAAAATTCTAAAAATTTCAAAAATCGATAAAATTGATAATATTGATATTATTGATAATATTCACAATGTTGATAATATCGAAAAAATTGAAAAAATTGAAAAAATTTGAGAAATTCCCAAAATTTCAAAAATCGATAAAATTGATAATATTGATAATATTGATAATATTCACAATGTTGATGATAGCAACAATGTTGATAATATCAAAAAATTGAAAAAATTGAAAAAATTGAAAAAATTTGAAAAATTCTAAAAATTCAAAAATCGATAAAGTTGATAATATTGATAATATTGATAATGTTCACAATGTAGATGATAGCAACAATGTTGATAATATCGAAAAAATTGAAAAAATTGAAAAAATTTGAGAAATTCCAAATTTGTCAAAAATCGCTAAAATCGATTATATTGACAATATTCATAATATTGACAATGTAGATGATAGCAACAATGTTGGTAATATCGATAAAATTGAAAAAATTGAAAAAATTTCAAAAATCGACAAAATTGATAATATTGATAATATTGATAATATTCACAATGTTGATGATAGCAACAATGTTGATAATATCGAAAAAATTGAAAAAATTGAAAAAATTTGAAAAATTCAAAAAATGGAAAAAATCGATAAAGTTGATAATATTGATAATATTGATAATATTCACAATGTTGATGATAGCAACAATGTTGATAATATCGAAAAAATTGAAAAAATTGAAAAAATTGGAAAAATTCCAAAAATTCCAAAAATCGATAAAATTGATAATATTGATATTATTGATAATATTCACAATGTTGATAATATCGAAAAAATTGAAAAAATTGAAAAAATTTGAGAAATTCCAAAAATTTCAAAAATCGATAACATCGATAATATTGTTAATATTGATAATATTCACAATGTTGATGTTGGCAACAATGTTGATAATATCGATAAAATTGAAAAAATTGAAAAAATTGGAAAAATTCCAAAAATGGATAAAATCGATAAAGTTGATAATATTGATAATATTGATAATATTCACAATGTTGATGATAGCAACAATGTTGATAATATCGAAAAAATTGAAAAAATTGAAAAAATTTGAGAAATTCCAAAAATTTCAAAAATCGATAACATCGATAATATTGATAATATTGATAATATTCACAATGTTGATGATAGCAACAATGTTGATAATATCGAAAAAATTGAAAAAATTGAAAACATTTCAAAAATTCAAAAATTCAAAAAATCGATAAAATTGATAATATTGATATTATTGATAATATTCACAATGTTGATAATATCGAAAAAATTGAAAAAATTGAAAAAATTTCAAAAATCGACAAAATTGATAATATTGATAATATTGATAATATTCACAATGTTGATGATAGCAACAATGTTGATAATATCGAAAAAATTGAAAAAATTGAAAAAATTTGAAAAATTCAAAAATTGAAAAAATCGATAAAGTTGATAATATTGATAATATTGATAATATTCACAATGTTGATGATAGCAACAATGTTGATAATATCGAAAAAATTGAAAAAATTGAAAAAATTGAAAACATTTCAAAAATTCCAAAAATTCAAAAAATCGATAAAATTGATAATATTGATATTATTGATAATATTCACAATGTTGATAATATCGAAAAAATTGAAAAAATTGAAAAAATTTGAGAAATTCCAAAAATTTCAAAAATCGATAACATCGATAATATTGATAATATTGATAATATTCACAATGTTGATGATAGCAACAATGTTGATAATATCGATAAAATTGAAAAAATTGAAAAAATTGAAAAATTCAAAAATTGAAAAAATCGATAAAGTTGATAATATTGATAATATTGATAATATTCACAATGTTGATGATAGCAACAATGTTGATAATATCGAAAAAATTGAAAAAATTGAAAAAATTTGAGAAATTCCAAAAATTTCAAAAATCGATAACATCGATAATATTGATAATATTGATAATATTCACAATGTTGATGATAGCAACAATGTTGATAATATCGAAAAAATTGAAAAAATTGAAAAAATTTGAGAAATTCCAAATTTGTCAAAAATCGCTAAAATCGATTATATTGACAATATTCATAATATTCACAATGTTGATGATAGCAACAATGTTGATAATATCGATAAAATTGAAAAAATTGAAAAAATTTCAAAAATCGACAAAATTGATAATATTGATAATATTCACAATGTTGATGATAGCAACAATGTTGATAATATCGAAAAAATTGAAAAAATTGAAAAAATTTGAAAAATTCAAAAAATTCAAAAATCGATAAAATCGATAATATTGATAATATTGATAATATTCACAATGTTGATGATAGCAACAATGTTGATAATATCGAAAAAATTGAAAAAATTTGTAAAATTTGAAAAATTGAAATAAATTGAAGAAATGTCAAAAATCGATAATATTGATAACATTGATAACATTCAGAATGTAGATGATAGCAACAATGTTCGTAATATCGATAAAATGGAAAAATTGAAAAAATTGAAAAAATTTCAAAAATTTCAAAAATCGAGAAAATTGATAATATTGATAATATTGATAATATTCACAATGTTGATGATAGCAACAATGTTGATAATATCGAAAAAATTGAAAAAATTGAAAAAATTGAAAACATTTCAAAAATTCCAAAAATCGATAAAATTGATAATATTGATATTATTGATAATATTCACAATGTTGATAATATCGAAAAAATTGAAAAAATTGAAAAAATTTGAGAAATTCCAAAATTGTCAAAAATCGATAAAGTTGATAATATTGATAATATTGATAATATTCACAATGTTGATGATAGCAACAATGTTGATAATATCGATAAAATTGAAAAAATTGAAAAAATTTCAAAAATCGAGAAAATTGATAATATTGATAATATTGATAATATTCACAAGGTTGATGATAGCAACAATGTTAATAATATCGCAAAAATTGAAAAAATTGAAAAAATTTGAAATATTCAAAAAATGGAAAAAATCGATAAAGTTGATAATATTGATAATATTGATAATATTCACAATGTTGATGATAGCAACAATGTTGATAATATCGAAAAAATTGAAAAAATTGAAAAAATTGAAAACATTTCAAAAATTCCAAAAATCGATAATATTGATAATATTGATAATATTCACAATGTTGATGATAGCAACAATGTTGATAATATCGAAAAAATTGAAAAAATTGAAAAATTCAAAAATTTCAAAAATCGATAACATCGATAATATTGATAATATTGATAATATTCACAATGTTGATGATAGCAACAATGTTGATAATATCGATAAAATTGAAAAAATTGAAAAAATTTCAAAAATCGAGAAAATTGATAATATTGATAATATTGATAATATTCACAATGTTGATGATAGCAACAATGTTGATAATATCGAAAAAATTGAAAAAATTGAAAAAATTTCAAAAATTCCAAAAATTCCAAAAATCGATAAAATTGATAATATTGATATATCATTGATAATATTCACAATGTTGATAATATCGAAAAAATTGAAAAAATTGAAAAAATTTCAAAAATCGAGAAAATTGATAATATTGATAATATTGATAATATTCACAAGGTTGATGATAGCAACAATGTTGATAATATCGAAAAAATTGAAAAAATTGAAAAAATTTGAAAAATTCAAAAATTCCAAAAATCGATAAAATTGATAATATTGATAATATTGATAATATTCACAATGTTGATAATATCGAAAAAATTGAAAAATTGAAAAAATTGAAAAATTTCAAAAATTCAAAAATTCACAAAATCGATAAAATTGATAATATTGATATTATTGATAATATTCACAATGTTGATAATATCGAAAAAATTGAAAAAATTGAAAAAATTTGAGAAATTCCAAAAATTTCAAAAATCGATAACATCGATAATATTGATAATATTGATAATATTCACAATGTTGATGATAGCAACAATGTTGATAATATCGATAAAATTGAAAAAATTGAAAAAATTTCAAAAATCGAGAAAATTGATAATATTGATAATATTGATAATATTCACAAGGTTGATGATAGCAACAATGTTAATAATATCGCAAAAATTGAAAAAATTGAAAAAATTTGAAATATTCAAAAAATGGAAAAAATCGATAAAGTTGATAATATTGATAATATTGATAATATTCACAATGTTGATGATAGCAACAATGTTGATAATATCGAAAAAATTGAAAAAATTGAAAAAATTGAAAACATTTCAAAAATTCCAAAAATTCCAAAAATCGATAAAATTGATAATATTGATAATATTCACAATGTTGACGATAGCAACAATGTTGATAATATCGAAAAAATTGAAAAAATTGAAAAAATTTGAGAAATTCCAAATTTGTCAAAAATCGATAAAGTTGATAATATTGATAATATTGATAATATTCACAATGTTGATGATAGCAACAATGTTGATAATATCGATAAAATTGAAAAAATTGAAAAAATTTCAAAAATCGAGAAAATTGATAATATTGATAATATTGATAATATTCACAAGGTTGATGATAGCAACAATGTTAATAATATCGCAAAAATTGAAAAAATTGAAAAAATGTGAGAAATTCCAAAAATTTCAAAAATCGATAACATCGATAATATTGATAATATTGATAATATTCACAATGTTGATGATAGCAACAATGTTGATAATATCGAAAAAATTGAAAAAATTGAAAAAATTTGAGAAATTCCAAAAATTTCAAAAATCGATAAAGTTGATAATATTGATAATATTGATAATATTCACAATGTAGATGATAGCAACAATGTTGATAATATCGAAAAAATTGAAAAAATTGAAAAAATTGAAAATAAAAATCGATAAAGTTGATAATATTGATAATATTGATAATATTCACAATGTTGATGATAGCAACAATGTTGATAATATCGAAAAAATTGAAAAAATTGAAAACATTTCAAAAATTCCAAAAATTCAAAAAATCGATAAAATTGATAATATTGATATTATTGATAATATTCACAATGTTGATAATATCGAAAAAATTGAAAAAATTGAAAAAATTTGAGAAATTCCAAAAATTTCAAAAATCGATAACATCGATAATATTGATAATATTGATAATATTCACAATGTTGATGATAGCAACAATGTTGATAATATCGAAAAAATTGAAAAAATTGAAAACATTTCAAAAATTCTAAAAATTCACAAAATCGATAAAATTGATAATATTCACAATGTTGATAATATCGAAAAAATTGAAAAAATTGAAAAAATTGAAAACATTTCAAAAATTCTAAAAATTCAAAAAATCGATAAAATTGATAATATTGATATTATTGATAATATTCACAATGTTGATAATATCGAAAAAATTGAAAAAATTGAAAAAATTTGAGAAATTCCAAATTTGTCAAAAATCGCTAAAATCGATTATATTGACAATATTCATAATATTGACAATGTAGATGATAGCAACAATGTTGATAATATCGATAAAATTGAAAAAATTGAAAAAATTTCAAAAATCGACAAAATTGATAATATTGATAATATTGATAATATTCACAATGTTGATGATAGCAACAATGTTAATAATATCGAAAAAATTGAAAAAATTGAAAAAATTTGAAAAATTCAAAAAATGGAAAAAATCGATAAAGTTGATAATATTGATAATATTGATAATATTCACAATGTTGATGATAGCAACAATGTTGATAATATCGAAAAAATTGAAAAAATTGAAAAAATTGAAAACATTTCAAAAATTCCAAAAATCGATAAAATTGATAATATTGATAATATTCACAATGTTGATGATAGCAACAATGTTGATAATATCGAAAAAATTGAAAAAATTGAAAAAGTTTGAGAAATTCCAAATTTGTCAAAAATCGCTAAAATCGATTATATTGACAATATTCATAATATTGACAATGTAGATGATAGCAACAATGTTGGTAATATCGATAAAATTGAAAAAATTCAAAAAATTTCAAAAATCGACAAAATTGATAATATTGATAATATTGATAATATTCACAATGTTGATGATAGCAACAATGTTGATAATATCGAAAAAATTGAAAAAATTGAAAAAATTTGAGAAATTCCAAAAATTTCAAAAATCGATAACATCGATAATATTGATAATATTGATAATATTCACAATGTTGATGATAGCAACAATGTTGATAATATCGAAAAAATTGAAAAAATTGAAAAAATTTGAGAAATTCCAAATTTGTCAAAAATCGCTAAAATCGATTATATTGACAATATTCATAATATTGACAATGTAGATGATAGCAACAATGTTGGTAATATCGAAAAAATTGAAAAAATTGAAAAAATTTCAAAAATCGACAAAATTGATAATATTGATAATATTGATAATATTCACAATGTTGATGATAGCAACAATGTTGATAATATCGAAAAAATTGAAAAAATTGAAAAAATTTGAAAAATTCAAAAAATTGAAAAAATCGATAAAGTTGATAATATTGATAATATTGATAATATTCACAATGTTGATGATAGCAACAATGTTGATAATATCGAAAAAATTGAAAAAATTGAAAAAATTTGAGAAATTCCCAAAATTTCAAAAATCGATAAAATTGATAATATTGATATTATTGATAATATTCACAATGTTGATAATATCGAAAAAATTGAAAAAATTGAAAAAATTTGAGAAATTCCAAAAATTTCAAAAATCGATAACATCGATAATATTGATAATATTGATAATATTCACAATGTTGATGATAGCAACAATGTTGATAATATCGAAAAAATTGAAAAAATTGAAAAAATTGAAAAATTCAAAAATTTCAAAAATCGATAACATCGATAATATTGATAATATTGATAATATTCACAATGTTGATGATAGCAACAATGTTGATAATATCGAAAAAATTGAAAAAATTGAAAACATTTCAAAAATTCTAAAAATTCACAAAATCGATAAAATTGATAATATTGATATTATTGATAATATTCACAATGTTGATAATATCGAAAAAATTGAAAAAATTGAAAAAATTTGAGAAATTCCAAAATTGTCAAAAATCGCTAAAATCGATTATATTGATAATATTGATAATATTCACAATGTTGATGATAGCAACAATGTTGATAATATCGATAAAATTGAAAAAATTCAAAAAATTTCAAAAATCGACAAAATTGATAATATTGATAATATTGATAATATTCACAATGTTGATGAAAGCAACAATGTTGATAATATCGAAAAAATTGAAAAAATTGAAAAATTTGAAAAATTCAAAAAATGGAAAAAATCGATAAAATTGGTAATATTGATATCATTGATAATATTCACAATGTTGATAATATCGAAAAAATTGAAAAAATTGAAAAAATTTGAGAAACTTCAAAAATTTCAAAAATCGATAACATCGATAATATTGATAATATTGATAATATTCACAATGTTGATGATAGCAACAATGTTGATAATATCGAAAAAATTGAAAAAATTGAAAAATTTGAAAAGTTCAAAAAATTTCAAAAATCGACAAAATTGATAATATTGATAATATTGATAATATTCACAATGTTGATGATAGCAACAATGTTGATAATATCGAAAAAATTGAAAAAATTGAAAAAATTGAAAATTTCCAAAAATCGATAAAACTGATAATATTGATAATATTCGCAACGTAGATGATAGCAACAATGTTGATAATATCGAAAAAATTGAAAAAATTGAAAAAATTTGAAAAATTCAAAAAATGAAAAAAATCGATAAAGTTGATAATGTTCATAATATTGATAATATTCACAATGTTGATAATATCGAAAAATTGAAAAAATTGAAAAAATTTGAGAAATTCCAAAATTGTCAAAAATCGATAAAATCGATAATATTGATAATATTGATAATATTCACAATGTTGATGATAGCAACAATGTTGATAATATCGAAAAAATTGAAAAAATTAAAAAATTTCAAAAATTCAAAAAATCGATAAAATAGGTGATATTGATAATATTGATAATATTCACAATGTTGATGATAGCAACAATGTTGATAATATCGAAAAAATTGAAAAAATTGAAAAATTTGAAAAGTTCCAAAAATCTCAAAAGTCGATAAAATTTATAAAATTGATAATATTGATAATATTGACAATGTAGAT